>RJWM01003987.1:53818-106667 GCA_004363535.1 Dasyprocta punctata
AAAAAAAAAAAAAAAAAAAAAAAAAAAAAAAAAAAAAAAAAAAAAAAAAAAAAAAAAAAAAAAAAAAAAAAAAAAAAAAAAAAAAAAAAAAAAAAAAAAAAAAAAAAAAAAAAAAAAAAAAAAAAAAAAAAAAAAAAAAAAAAAAAAAAAAAAAAAAAAAAAAAAAAAAAGACCAACAACAGGTTACCATTATAATACACTCTGACTATGCTGAGGGAGTGAATATAAGTGACATAACTGAAATGGAACCATAACAGAAGAGTCAGACCACCATGATAACATGCCTCCCAATAGGTTGCTAGAGAAAAACAAGGCATGTCTAAAAAATACAGAAAATCAGACGTATTCACTTTTGCAAGACACTCATAAGGAAATGCTAAACTTTTCCAATTTACTCACACACTTGGCTTCTTTCCCCACATGCCATTTGGAAGATAATGCTTCTGTTCCCTCCTTCTCCATACTGAGGACCCGGATCAGAACCATCCTCTCCTTCCCTGCCCCTAAAAAGTCAAAGTATAATGACATGAGACTATGTCCACAGGCATTATGCTTTCTAGTCACTGAAGAGACAGACCTAGAACACTCGGTTAGGCTCATAAACACTGTACACCCACAGCTTTTAACCATTAGAATTGAGGCAGAGTGTCCTTGACAATGGTGGCCAGGGTCCTTATATGCTTGGTTACTTAGATAATATAATTCAAGGTTTCCAAAGAGAAGTCTGCTGTGATTCTGATGTGTTTTCCTTTATTGGTGATCAGTTTCTTTTCTCTAACAGCTTTTAATATTCTGTTCTTGTACTGAATTTCTGGGATCTTGATTATTATATGTCTGGGTGTAGATTTATTTTGGTTATGGCTAATTGGATATCTATATGCCTCACTTATCTATATGTCAGATTCTTTTCCCATGCTTGGAAAATTTTCTGCTATTACTTCTGCAAATAGTTCTTTTTGTGTGTGTATCATTTGTGTTGACTCCTGCTTTTTCATTGACACCAATTGTTCTTATATTATTTTCCTTTGTGTTGTCTTGCAGCTGTTGAATTGTTATTTTCTTATCTTTGGTTGTTTTCAAGAGATCTTTCCTTTCATGAATGCTGAGATCCTGTCTTCAAGGTCTGAAAGTCTGTCTTCAGTTTTGTTCAAGCGATTTTGTCAGCTTTCAATGCAATTTTTGATTTCTTGGATATCTGTTTGAATCCATTTCTTGCATTTTATTTCTTTCCTATATTGATCATTCACAGTTTCCATCCTCTTTCTATTATTGTCTAATTTTTATCTATCTCTATTCTAGATTTGATGTGCAATTCCTTTATAAATGTGGACATTTCTTTTTTTACCTGAGAGATTATTTCCAATCTAATTTCTTCTATAGTCTCATGGATTTGTTTCTTTATTTTGGTTGCTATCATTTCAGAAATGTCAGGTGTGTGTCTTCCACTTTTCTCTGTTTTGTTGTCTCCTGGACATGTTCTGGGTGGGTTGGAGGTCTGAGGTTGCATTTTGCTTCTTTGTCTTCTCATTTTATATTTCAAAAGTTTTTATCTTGTTTTCTGTGTTGATCCTTGTAAGTTTTTGTAGTAGGTAGCTATATCACTAATATCAAGTCCTCCCTAAGAAAAGTCTGTTCCTCAGAAAAAATATTTTCTGTGTCTAGGAGGTTCTTGGTTTGTGTCTGTTCCAAGATCCTACCTTCCCAGTTAATTAAGAGTAAGATGTTGGTATCTGTTTGGCTCAGTCTCCAGTTCTTTGGTGATGGGATATGGTGAAGTTATTACCCCAGAGAGTCCCAGTGTTGTTATGGAAGGGAGAACAACTGATTATAACAGATATGACATCCTAGCCAGAGTATTATAATTAGCAATAACAAGAGCATAAAGCACTGATTAGAAAGTAACAAACTGTGGTAGCTATTAATTTTGTATCTTAAACCATGGGTGAAAAATCTATAGTTATAAAGCAGAATTAATTGTAAATTGGGAGTTTATATTCAATGTGTTTCCCCTTGGTAGAAAGGTTTTACTCTGTGGTGGGGAGATTTAAGGATAATGGATAAAACAAAGACAACCAAAAAGAACATAGAAGCAAGGTTCTGGGCGAAGGATGATCACACACAAACTTTGGGAAAGTACAGGAAAGGGCAGAAAAAAAAAATGAGGAAGTAAGAAATTATCTGAACTTGGTCTCTGGGTTTGGGGGATGGGATTAGTGGTTCTGTGCCTGGAATTCTCCCCAGTCATTTAGAAAAGAGATAAAAAAAAAAAAAGGAAAGAGAAAATAAAAAGAAAAGAAAAAAGAAAGAACAAACAAAACAACAACAACAACCACAAAAAGAGAACAAGGGCTGCCCTACCCACCTGCTTCCATTCCGTGTGTCTTTGCCCCCAAGCCCAACACTGGTTCATCTAACTTACGACTTATTGGCTCATATGGTTTTTGTTGCTTTGCACTTTTCATGCCACTAGTCCCACTTGTCTGTCCTGTGTGCCCCAGTTGGGACCCTAATGTGTCACTGGTCTCTGGGCCTTCTGGCATGGCTCATCTGAGTCCCACCTGCAGCAAAGGTGATAGAAGGGGCCCACACTGTTCGCCTGGGTCCCAGCAGTGGAGACGGCTCTGGGAGGAGCTGCCATCTACGCTATTCACCTGGGTTGTGTGGCAGATATTAAAAGTATATATTTTTAAAAGAGATTTATTTCTGTACCCTGACTAGGTGCAGCTCTGGGGCTAGAGATGGAAGTCTCTGGGAACCTGTGGCATACAGGAACATGAAGGATGATTTACACCTGAGGAAATTATCTATGGAAAGACTTTGTTTCATTTAAAAAGCCTTGAAATTCATGCACAATGCTAGTTTAAGAGCCCCCAAAGACCTAATAAAACAGGAAGAATCAAATAAAAGAATAAATCATTGCTATATACCCAAGGTTCCCACCACTCACTCTTTCCTCAAGTCAGTTTCTCTCTGCAGAGAGACCTATAGAGACCTCTCTGACTTCAAAAGATATTCCTATGCAAAGCACTCAGGAATCTCATGGGAAAATTAAACCAATTTCTTCTTTAAAAGGAAAAAGTCCTAGCCAATTTGAGGAAAATGACATTTCACTGCTATATTACCTACAGCTGTTCTCCTGCACAATGTGACTTCACTGACACCATAGGACCTTGGGTTACAGGACAGGTGATAATGAAGAGGATAAGGAGCAGGACAGCTAGAAGTAAAGGGTATGGTGGATTAACTAATGGTCAACTTGTAACACACAGCTGAACTGAATCAGTGGGTATGGAAGGCCCACTTGAGGACTGTTGCCAACAGCATAAAAACAGAACTGAAAGAAGATGGTATGCTGTTGATTCTTGCAGAGAAGCTTGTCACACTGGGTTTCCTAATATGAACTCAGCTGTTATCAACTGAGGGACTCAGATTCTCACTGTTGTTGGGGATGGCTGTGGTTCTCTTTGGGGGAGCTCTGGCCCCTACATTGAGTGTCGCTTTCTGGTTCCAGTGCAGATTCCTCCGCCTGCTGGCACAGATCCTTCATCTCACTGGAGCAGACTTTCTAGTTTCTACCACTGACCTGGGGGCCTTCCCAGTGCAGAGTCTTAATATAGACTTGCATTAGACATTGTTGTGGGCTCTAGATCTCCAGCTGAATTCATAGAGAACATTGCCACGGGCTCTGGGTCTTCAGCTGGACTTGTACAGGACATTGCTGTGGGATCCAGGCTCTCTGCTGGATTCTTTTGGCCTCTAATGTATGGACAGATCCCCTGCACTGTTTTCCATTTGACTCTTTAAAAATAATCCTATACATTATGTGTCCTGTATCAAATATTTTCCCTTATAAATCCTGACTACAATAGAGGGTCTCCTAGATGACTTTTTTTTTTTTTTTTTATGCTCAGGATTGGCCTAGGGCTTTCACACTGAGCTACATCCCCAGCACTTAATTTTTTATTTTGAGACAGGGTCTCACTGAAATTACTAAATTGCCTGGGCTGAGTGTGAACTTGTGATATTCCTGCCTCCGTCTCCCGGAGTGCTGGGATTATAGCTTTGTGTCACCACACCCAACTTCTTTAATGACCTTTTCAAACTGTGGGTCTTGCTGTCTTTCTTTGAAGTTCTCTGTAGTCATTAAAGAACCAAGTGTTTTTGAGACAAAAGGAACAGGTCAAGGGGGAAAGAGAAAGGAGAAAGAAGGATGTAGTACAGGGGCAAAACCTTTTCTCTCTTACTCTATTTAATGGTAGCTGGTGTTTATTCTAAATTTTCTGGGTTTCCCATTAACCAAAACTTTTGAGTAAAATTTACTTTGTAGTAAAAGCATCTAGGCTTAGCTGGTTTAATTTGGATCGATTTTCTAAGAGACATTTTTTGCAATCTTGATTTTTAAAAATATGCATACACTTAAAATGCACAATAACTTTGACTCAGAAATTCCACTTCTAAGAACATGTGCTAAATAAATATGTGCGTATTTACATAAAGCCAAGATTAGTGTCTCAGTCACTTTCCCAGCAGTGAGACCAAATACACAGTACCCACAGCTTGAAGAGAAGATATTTATTTTGGCTCAGGGTTTTGGTCCACAGTTGGCTGGCTACAAAGCAGAAACAGGATGGCAGAGAGGCATGTTGCAGGAAAACATCTTCAACCCATGGCCGCCAGAGAACAGAGAGAGAAAGGAGGATCTAGGTACTAGAATATCCTTCCAGGTCATACCCCCAGAGACCCATCTCCAAACAGGCCCTATCCTAAGAGCACACTTAGCTAATAAAATCATCAGTGGATGAATCCACTGATGACCATAGCACCCCATAAAGCATCACATGAGAATTTGTGGGGAAATCTTAGATACAAACCATAAAAATTACCTATGAAGATATTCACTACAGTGTGATTTGTAACAGCGAAACTTTCTCTTTTTTCTTATATTTTAAATTTTTTATCTTAAAGATAGTAAAATCCAATAAAACGTAACAGAACAAAGCCAACCAAAACAATGCAGCAAAACTGGTACAGAACTTCAAAGCAGGATACTTGGAAAACAACGATAGCTACCATAGTGTATCTTGTTATCTTCACAATAGTTGTCCATTCCATCAGGTATAGCAAAATCAAACCAAAAACAAAACAGAATAAAACCAATCAAAACAAAATATTGAATAAAGCAAAACAATTAATCAGGACAAAACAAAACAGTTAGAACAATATTGGATTTCAAAGACAAGATAGAAGGGAATCCCCCATATTTGCTATATTGCATACTGTCATCCTCCCAAGAGATGCTCAGACCTCTGGCCCCAGGCCTGCAAAATCAACCAAACAATACAAGCATTTAGTTGCTTTATGTACCTTAGTTGCTATCAACTCAGCCTGTTCTCTGAACCAGTGGGTTGCTTACAATGGGGCGGGGTGGGGGGACCACAGTATTTGATTCTCAGCCCTCACGCCAGTAGGCTCACAGGAGGCACTGTCTGACTTTTCTCTTCCTGAAACCCACACAGCTTGTGCAGCTTACTAGAAAGGCTGGCTAGTTGATTTCTTAGTGACTTCTCCCAGTCCCAGCATCACAAAACTTTCATAATAATCTAAATGAGATATTGGTTGCATTTATGAAGTATGATAAAAATATGATGAATATATAAACCTTTGTATTACAGTAAAAGATACATTGTCACTCATCTTCCTCAAAATATTCTCCCCACACTTTGAACACATTTATCCCATCCTTCTTGTCACTTTCTGAAGCATCTGGAGGTCATCTTTCATTCATAAAGTCTTTGCCTACACCAATGTCTTCAAGAGTTTACCCTTCCATCTTCCAGCGGATTTAACGTTTGTCTTTTAATATTTAGACTTTGATCCATTTCAAATTTAGTTTAGTGCATGGTGAAAAATGTGGGTCCAATTTTAATCTTTGGCATGTGCAGAGCCAGTTTTTCCAGCATCATTTATTAAAGAGGCTTTCTTCCAGTGAATGTGTTTGGCATCTTTCAGTGGCTGAGTATGCCTGGAGTTGTTTCTACATCTTCTCATCTGTTCCACTGATCTTCAGGTTTTTTTTTTTTGTTTGTTTGTTTGTTTGTTTGTTTTGCCAGAACCATGCTGTTTTTATCATAGTACCTATAAAGTATAATTTCGAGTCAGGGATTGCGATGCCTCCTGCCTTGCCTTTGTTTCCCAGGATTTCCTTTGCTATTCTAGGTCTCTTCTGTTTGCAAATGAATTTTAGGATTGTTTTCTCTAATTCTGTGAGATGAAGTCATCTTTCATGAGAGTCTTCTAGTTGTACTGTTGTGGCCACCTCTGTGTAATGAGTTGACCAAAAACATTTACCTTTCATGGTCATTTTAGCTTTTAGGAAGAGCCCAAAGCCCCATGGTGCCAGATATAGCGAGTTAAGGTGGATGAGAACACAGCATGATACTTATATAAGTTTTCCTTTCCATTGGCTAGCACTTGACAGCAACATGTGCCATATCTTTGATTGCATATTGTCTTAGTTACTTTTCTCTCATTGCTGAGACAGAATATCTGACACCCAAAATTAGGGAAGGAAAGGTTTATTTCTTACAGTTCTTGGGGGTTTCATCCCAAACTCCAAGGCAGTGTGGCATGGTGGGGCGGCCATTCATGGCCATTGCAACAGCAAGGTGCAAACCCGGTAAGAGAGAGAGAGAACACTCCTTCCTCTTGCCCTTACACTGTATGTTGGCTCCACCTCTAGGCAGGTGCAACACTCACACCACCCATCCCAGTGCCAGACAACAAACCAATCACGAACGCCAGACTCAGCCCCGTCCGTGATTATATGAGGCCTTCCCGTGTGATCATACCCACAACACATATTATAAAGACATTCACAAAAGAGGGTTTCCAGAGCTTCTTCAGAAAGTGTCGAGAATGCTGGGAGAAGTGCGTTCAAAATGGGGGAGAATACTCTCAGGGGGATTAATGGCAATGTGTCTCTTACTGTAATAACGTGTTTTAAAATTCAAATGTTCATCATATATTAGGATCACCCTCATGCTACAACACACCCACATGATCCTTGGACCATGAAGCTTCTTTGATAGTACCTTAGGGGCCAAGGTATCTAGGGTGGGAAGAGCCCAAGGCAGAGGGAGCCAAGTGGGTGAGGCCCTGGGTCTCACATTCCTGCTTTAACCTCAAAAATTTAAATTTTTAAAATTTTTATGTAGTGTACTTCACTTCAGAAAATTAATTCTGCTGCCAAAACAATTAGGAAATGACAAAATACTGCTGAACTAGAAAGATGCTTACATCTTTCTGTAAAGCAGGAAAAAACAGACTACAAACTCATATTTCCATTTGATCTTGTGTATACATACACACACAATGAAAAGAATGCACACATTGTACCAGGAATTGATCATATAAGAATCTTCAAACTATTTGTTGTTCTTCCCATTGCAGAGGCAGCAAGAACAGCATCTGACTTGAGTCTGGGAATACTTCAGAATCAAGAAACTGTCACAGATCCCTTAGTAGTTGCCTCTCTGTTTCAAGTTCCAGTGTTTCAAGCATCACCACAGAACACTTGAAGTTTTTCAAAGCTTAGTTACATGAATCAGTAGATAGAAGGGGGGGGAAAACCCATATGTTTCCAAAGTAAAAACATGAAGTTCTTACATATTTTATGCTCCTTGAAATTATAAAGCAGAAAGATATTAAGGAGAAATTAATAACCAGGAACAGATGGCCAGGTAAGTAGAAACTAGTGGGCAGGGAAAGGTGTGGCCCTCAGGAAAGGTGAGGATGGCAGAGAGAAGATGGGGTGTGTATACCCTCCCCAGTGTAAGTGACAGTGGTGTGATGATAACAACAGTGATGACTGTTTCTATGATACTGGCACTAGAATATTGTGGTCTATCCAGGAAGTTTATGTAAATTACTTCTTGATACTGCTAGCACTCTCCTGAGTGGAATTATTATCCTGTTTTCCTGAAGGGACACCTGAGGAATGGAGAGCATACTGTGTCAATGCCAGGATTCAAAGTGCTTCCTTAATTTCACTATAAGCATTCTCAAACTAAAACGCAAATCAGACAATTTTCATACATAAAACCTTGCATGCTGCAAATGGGTATAGAATAAGCGAAAACTGATGCTGTTATTAAGGCAAGAAAATGAAGTAAGAGACTTCCGGGAAGATGCTGGAACAGTAAGCAGCAGAGTAAACAAGCCTCTCTGAGAGATACAGTCCAGATGCTGGAATACAACATCATGGGGAAGACAAGAAGGAAGGAAGTGGGTCTCCTGGACCCATGAAGGATCTAAAGTGAGAACTGAAGCCCACAAAAAGAGTAAAAAGAAAAACTTAAACAAAGAAGGCAGTAGCTGGCGGCACCTTTGCCTGGAGCCAGACCCACTGTGCGAGAGGAGCTGCTGGAACCTGGGGACACATGATCAAGGTGACACGGTGGTGATGATCCTGGAGGCTTCTGTAGAGAGAGGCAGCCTTGGAGGGGAGTGCCAGTGGACAGGAGCAGCAGATCTAGAAGACTGAATTGACTGGTGGTGCATACAGAGGACTCAGTCCTCCTGTGGGAGAGAGCAATTGGCCAGGAGTCATTTTGGAGGCGGGCTGGATAAGCCCAGAACCAGAACTGCTCCTGGCTTCCTCCAGAAGCTCCTAGCTGGGTGTAGACCTGGGGAAATTGCCTGGACTGAGCCCCGCCCCCACATGCATTATAGGAGCCATCTCACAGGGTCCCTGCGGGTAGCGAGCTTGGTCTGGAGGCAGCGGCCCACACACGCTCCAGGGGTGCCAGTGGAGGATCCCCACTGGTGACCGGCCCAGGTTTGCAGGTGGTGGCCAGCCCTGCCCTTGCACACACTCCATCAGCCATCAGGGAGCCAACACAGGCTGGGAAAAGCAGCAGACAGCCCTGCACCAGTGCACCCATCAGATATCCATAGCCAGCACTGGCTACAAGAACCAAACAGTCTCGCTTCAGAGAAATTGTAGCCAATGCCTGGGACCCCAGTACCCACTTGTCCAGAGGAACCCAGGGATATGTCAAGATAAAGACGCAAAAGGCAGTTTCTGGTCTCCAATCCAAGCAGAGCAAGTCCAGGAGATGCAAACGCAGAAGAGATCGGGAGTCCCACAACTGAAATTTCTAAGGTGATGGCAACTGAAATAAAGAAGCAACTTCATGAGGCTATTAAAAAATTAGAACAGAAATACTAACCCAGGTAAAAGAAGAAATGAAAAACATAATAAAAGAATTGCTAGGCATCTCTAAAGAAGACATAGATAAAAAAACAATGGAGCATAGGAAAATGAGGGAAACCTTGAATGAACAATACAAAAAAGATTTAGAATACATGAGACAGATTCAAAGAGATATCCAGGAAGTTAAAAACTCCATTAAAAGCTGGCAAAACCACTTTAAAGAAACTGAAGATAGAATTTCAAACCTCGAAGACAGGTTTGTAGCTTGTGATGGCAAATGGAAAGATCTCTTAAAATTAACAAGGAACCTGGAAGTAACAATTCAACAGGTGCAAGACAAGGCAGAGAAACATAACTGAAGAATAAAAGGTGTGAGTGAAAAAACAGGGGTCAATACAAATGACATTAAAAGTCTATTTACAGAAATAATATCAGAAAACTTCCCAAGCATGGGAAAAGGAAGTAACATTCAGATAAGTGAAGCATATAGAACTCCAGCTAGCCATAACCAAAATAAATCTACACCCAGACATATAATAATCAAGATCCCAGAAATTCAACACAAAAACAGAACATTAAAAGCTGTTAGAGAAAAGAAACAGATCACCTATAAAGGAAAACCCATCAAAATCATGACAGAGTCCTCAACACAAACCATCAAGTCAAGAAGAGCTTGGAGTGAAGTATTTCAAGTCCTGAAAGAAAACAACTTTCAACCCAGATTGATATACCCTGCAAAACTATCTTTCAAAATTAATGGAGAAACAAGACACTTGCATGACAAAGAATAACTGAAGTAATTCATGACCACAAAACCAACCCTACAAAGAATACTGAAGGACATTCTAGAGAGGGATAAAAAAGACCACAGCTCCAGAAACAGTGGCAGAGAGGTATCACTGAGCAGGGCAGACAATTGAATGGAGAGGTAAAGTAGGTAGCCAATGTCAGGAAAATAACATGGCAGAGACAAGGCAGTGCATGTTGGCCATAACCATTAACATAGATGGCTTCAATTCACCAATAAAAAGAAACACAGGCAGAGTAGATCAAGAGATAGGATCCATCAATATACTTTATACAAGAAACACATAACTTGAAAGGGGGTTCACAGACTGAAAGTCAAAGAAGAGAGAATAATGCTCTATGTGACAAGGAACCAGAAAGAAGTGGGGGAAGCTTGCCCATTAGCTGCATAGTGGACAAAAAGATATGGCATTTTTATACAATGGAAAGTTACTGAGCTATAAAGAAAGATAACCTCAAGACTCTTGTAGGTAAATGGATACAACTTAAGATCATACTCATGAATGAAATGATCCAGAGTCACATGGGTGAACATCATGTTGTCTCCCTAGTACAAAAAACTAAAGGAGTTAGTAGGATTCAAAATACACAATACATATTGTAAAAATGAAAGGAGAGGAAGTGTCTAAAAAGGGAAAGCAGTGGCCATCATTAATCTATTTTTGTGATTTGAATCCCATATTGTTTTCATTGTTCTGTTTAGTTTGGTTTTATTCTATTTTGGTTTGTCTAATTTTATTGTATTTGATGGCATGGACAGCTATTTCAAAGATAGTAAAATACATAATGGCAGCCATTATTGATATCCGATCACTTTGTTTTGAAGCCCTGTATTTCTTTCATTGTTTTGTTTTGAGTGATTTTATTCTATTTTGATTTGTTTGATTGTACTATGACTGATGATATAGGCAATTACTTAGAAGATAACAAGAGACATTATGGTAACCAGTGTTGTTTTACTATTGTTTTGAAGTCCTATATTGCTTCCATTGTTTCATTTTTATTGGCTTTATTCTGTACTATTTTGTTTGATTATATTGTACCTGATGGTATAGGCCATCATTTTAAAGGTAACAAGAGGTATTATAAGGGGAAAGGAGGAAAGAAGGAAAAGTAAAAAGACATAAATTTGTATATATGTATACATAAGATAGCTAAAATGACTATACTACTAAATGTATTAGCTATTGAAAAAGAACAGTTAATACTCATATGATTATATCAATTTTACATGTCTAATCTGTTAATCTAAACAACTCTTTTGAAGATAACAATATGCATTATTACCACTGTCAAATTCCTATCATCTCATTTTGTAAATCTATAATGTTATTGCATTCGATTTATTTTTGTTGCATGTTTGTCTCATCTGCCTTTTATTTTTCTTTTCTGTGTCTTTTTTCTCTTAAATAAAAAAATGCCAAAAAAAAAATAAAAAAGAAAAAGAAAATGAAGCAAATGAAAGAATTTAACTGAACAGCATTTAAAATTATTTTACTATTTTAAAAACACTTAGGTAAATGAATCTGGAAATAAGTATGTTTTTATAACAGTTGCATAAGTTATTGTTTAAAACAGAAGACTCTTAGAAGGGAAAGGGGTCCTACTAATAATTCATTGTTCTAGCTGGAAGTGGTGGCACATACCTATAACCCCAGCACTGTGGGAGATTGATACAAGAGATTGACAAGTTCGAGATCAATGTAGGCAATTTATATTCTGTATCGAGTAAAAGAAATTATTCTGAGATAGCATGTAAACAGACTCTGACCTGAGCAAACAAGGACATCAACCTACTGATAAGTGACAGTTCTTAGCCCATGGCTATGGAACTGGTCCTGGTCCTTTCTCTGACTTGTCAGATCCTATTGTGGATTGCCAGTAGGCTAAAGATGGAGAAACATCAAAAAGCAAATTCCAAGATCGGGCATATAGCTCAGTGGTAGAGTACTTGCCTAGCATATGTGAGGCCCTGGGTTTGACTCCCTGTATCATGAAACCAAAACAAAACCAAACAAAAAGCAAATTCCCCAGGCCACATATTTGCAATCAGCAGATTGCAAATTTATATTGGTTTTTACTTAAATAAATTGTCTTTTTTTCTTTCTTTCTTTTTTTTTTTTTTCTGTACCAGGTAACGAACTCATGACCTTGCACTTGCCAGGCAGGCACTTTCGTCAGTGAGTTAACCCCTGACCCTGAATTGTATTTCTTAAAAATTTTCTAGAAAAACTCATCCTCATCTAATATCATGTGTTGTCATGTGATCCTCCATGTTTCTCTAAGGTCTTTGAAAATATAGACTATATGAACTGGCAGATAGAAATTTAAAGTTGAAATGTATCTCTTCCTTCAAGACATTCTACTGCAGTGGTAGCTGTGATTATCTGGCTTTGGCAGTACATTTCCTGAGAGTTAAGGACTTCGTACACTGGCATGATAGTTGGTTTGCATACAGCACTTCTCATTCACAGAATAATACAGTATCAGACCTTGCAGACATTCTTTGATTCAACCCTTCATTTCATCCCAGAGAGCTTGAGACAATTTAGCTCAGGCCATATACCAAGCTAACCGCAGAAGAATAACCCGAACCCAGGACTGTGCTCGCAGTGCACGGTCCTTTCCATTGTCTTACAGGTGCTCCCCTGAAAAATAGTCCTGCCAGCTCAAAGCATAATACAGTAATGCTGAAAATAACTCATGATTTCAGGCTTGTCAAAGTTATTAGTAGGAACTGAATATTCTCCCATTGTAGTCTGTAGCATCCTTATAATTAGATGTATTTTTCAGTTCTCATTGGGGGAAAATTAAAATTAGATTTATGTTGACACTAAATTTTCTACATTGGCCAGGTAACAAAGAGGCTCAGCAATATTTGTGCAGGAAAGGCCGGATAATAAACATAGCCTTCAAACTTGGGATATTTTTTCCCCACACTGATGTATTTTTTTTTAATTAGCAGATATCACAAACAAGGATGAAGAGGGTGGAAAAAAACCTAACAGCTATAATTTGATACTTTGAGTATATAAATGTGAAGCAACCCAAATTCACTGGTTTCCATTGAATAAATTTTATTTTCCTGCACTTTGTACTCAGTATGGTGGTTTCGGATAAGTCAGAAAATTGAAGATGAAAGACAACCACATAAATGTTTTCTAATGGGACACTAGTAGTGTTTAAGGACATATTCTAAAAACAAAAGTACCCTTTCTTGAGTGTACATTCCTTCCCAACAGGGAGAGCCAGAAAAGAGAGATGGTTTAGGCAGGGAAGGAGAAGGTAAGAATAATAGCAGATAATAGATTTATTTACAAGATACTAGGTCCTTAGATAGGTTTGGCTTTCTTGTCCTTTTCTTTACTGACAAAAGGAATTCTCTTCAATCTTCTTATGTCAAATTTTAAAGGCTCATTAAACCAGTGCAATTAGGCACACACAAATAAATAAATGGCATTCAAATTGGAAAGGAAAATGTAGAAGTATTTTGGAAGATTACATAATCTTATATTAGCAAATCCTCTAGAATCCATTAAAAACATGACTAGAATTAAAAAAACACAGTTTAGTAAATTATCAGGATACAAGATCCATATTAAAAAATTAATTGTGTTTCAAAATACTAGCAATAAATGGTTCAAAAACAGAATTACAAAAACGAGTACAGTTACGTTAACATCAAAAAAATGAAAAGTTTAAAAACTAAATTAACAAAAGAAGTATAAGACATATACACAGAAAACTTTAAAATAATGTTGACAAAAATAACAAAACCCAAATGGATTTAAAAGTATCCCATCTTCGTGAATCTAAAGATATAGTATTATTAAAATGGCAGTATTAATCAAACTGATCTATAAATTTGATGCAATTCCTATCAAAATCCCAACTAACCTTTTCAGGAGAAAATAACAAGCTGAGCATAATATTCATATGGAGATAGAAGGACTCTAAATATTGCCAAATCAATCTTTAAAAATAAATCTGGAAGACTCATGGTTCCCAAAGTTAAACCGTATTACATTACAAAGTTGCCAAAGAAAGTAAGGGGTTGGGGATTTAGCTCAACGGTTCAAGTGCTTGCCTGGTAAACATGAGGCTGTGAGTTTGATCCCTGGTACCAAAAAAAGAAAGAAGAAAAGGAAGTATGGTACTGACACAGGGCAGACTCATGGTTCAATAGAATAGATATGGGAGACCCTCCATGGTCAGTATTTTTATAATGGTATCAGACAATGCAATGAGAAGAGAATAATCTTTCAACACATGACACCGGGACAGCTAGATATTCACAAACAAGAATTAAATGGTATCTTTACATCATGCTGTATGGAAAAAAAAAGACTCAAAGTGGATCATAAATGGAAGTGCTAAAATTATAAAACCCAGACAAAATAAGGAGGAAAATCATTGTGATCTTAGATTAGGCAATGATGTCTCAGATATGACACCAAAAGCACAAGCAACAAAAGAAAAAAAGTGGTAAAATGGGACGGTATCAAAGTTAAAAACAGTGCTTTCTTCACCGAGAAAGTAAACCCATGGAATCTGGGAAAATATCAGGTACATATCCATATATAAAAAGAGTTCGTGTAAGTAACAGTAAGAGAACTCAATTTAAAAATGGTCAAAGAACTTGTTCAGACATATCTTCAAAATAAGATACTCAAATGGTCAGTAATCACTGAAGACTTCTTAATATCATTAGACATTTCCAAAACACAAGTTAAGACCAAATAAGGAAGAATAGAACAATGAAGAGTCACTGTCTAATAGGCATGGAGCTTCTGTTTGGGACATGGGAGTTCTGAAAGAAAATAAAGATAAACAACATTGTACAACATTGTGGATGTACTTAATGCTACCAAGTTGCACACTGAAATGGTTGAATGATAAATTTTATATTATGTCTACTGTATCATGATGTCTTAATTTGGGCTCCTATAACAATAATACCCTCAACCGGGTGACTTGAACAACAAACATTTGCCCTCACAGTGCTGAAGGCTGGGAGGTCTGAGATCAGAACACGGTCACTTCAGGTTCTGGTAAGGGTTTCATTCCTAATGTCCTCATATGGCAGCAGGTGGGGAGGCACAAATATGCAGCCCGTAGCACAAGACGAAAATTTAAAACGACAATGAGATGTTACTTAATACTCACTAGATGTCTGTATTCAAAGTAATAAATGTCAGTGGGTGTGTGCAGAAATTGGAACTTCCATGTACTGTCAGTAGGAAAGAAAATGGTGCAGACACTCTAGAAAATAGTCTCACAGCTTCTCAAAGAGAGTTGACATATGACCCAAAAATTTCACCCTTAGTACATACCACAAGAGTTGAAAACACGAAACTTTGTACGTAGGTCTTCATTGCACCATTATTCATGACATCAAAAAAGTGGAAACAACTCAGATATCTACTAACTGATGAATGGATGAACTAAATGTGATATATTCATACAATGGAATACTACTTGGCAATAAAGATGAATACAGTACTGGTACATGCTACAACATGAGAGAGCCTCGAAAACATGCTAAGTGAAAGAATCCAGTCACAGAGGACCATATTTTGTGTCATTTCACTTAGATGAAATGTCCAGAATAGGTAAATCCATGGAGACAAAAAGTGACTAGTGGTTTCTGGGGTCTGGAAGAGGAGGGGAATAGAAAATGAGGCTGATGGCCACAGAGCTTTTTACTAGGATAGTAAAATGTTCTGAAATTAGATGGTAGTGCTCATAGCAGAACCTTGTGAATATGTAAATTGTATCTCAATAAAGCTGTTACTTTATTTTAAAGAATCAACAAGCAGAGTGCTGAGTAGGTATGATACTTCCAAGAGTTTAATGCTCTGTAATTATTACCCTGCTAAATGCGTGGAAAGCAAATATTTTAGGTTTCTAGAAACCACACACTTGACATACACATTTCTCTACCTGAGGCCATCGTTCGTCATTTCCAAGTGAGTCATACCCCGCTGCTGTGATCTCTTATGTAAGAAGGACCAATTAAAAGAAGGGAAACATGTAAGCGTCTGTGGGTTGTCTTGTAAAATGTCAAGAAAACAGTAATTCTCACACATGTGACTCACTGCTTCACTCATCCACAGCTTTGGCCAGCGCGGTGAGCCTCACACTTGGAGAAACAAAGCCAGGTGTGATGCAGATACGGGAAATCACAGTTTGGCTGGAGGAAAGCAGGGCACACTCATACTTGGAGTAGAATATGGCTTCTCAGCAGCCCCAGAACCAACTACGAAGAACTCCAGATAAAGGCACCCTCCTGAGGAAATCCAGCTCTACAGAGATCCCAATGCAGGCAGTGGGGTGCTCTGCAAAAGCCTCTACCAAACCCCAAATGTGGGCACGAAAGACAGTAGAATTGAGCTTATTACAAATGGAAGTGAAATTAAGCTTCTTTCATAGAAATTGTGATGTCTTTAAGCATTAACCATCATTTGAGGCAGTTTTTGATTATTAATGTCTTAAAATAAATAGGCCCTAAAATACTTCTAGGTGGCAGGAGAACGTAATACAATATGTTGGTTGGATTCAAGGGTCCCAAACACCCTACGACCTTTTTTTCCTATGAATCTGGACAAATTACATAAGCCCATTAAGTCTCAGTTTCTCGGTTTGTAATGTGCGTCTAATAGCATTGGCCTCACTGGGTAACTGAGGGGATTAATGGACAGTTCGTGTAGAACACTGGGTCAGACATAGTGACCACCTCTCTCTCACTAGAGCAGGGAATGTGCTGGTTGAGGGAGGTGCCACCCCTCAGGGTCCTTTATTTAAAATAATACAACAGTACCAATAAAAAATTAGGTTAAAATTACAGATTTTCAAAAACTGATTAACAGCAGCAGCACAAACCTTAAAAGAGCACATATTAGTAATATTGTTTTATTACTATCACTAGTGAACCAACTGCTGGAACCACATTTATACCGTGCCTTCCACATTTTTAACCTCCTACTCTTTATAGTATCATTTTTTATAGAGAGATTGAGAAGATAGTTCAGTCTTTCCCTTGGCATGGGAAAGGAAAAAACACGTTGGGGACTGAACCCAGGATCTTCATACTGAGCTACATTCTCAGTCCATTTTTATATTTTATTTCAAGATAGGACCTAAGTCAGGAAGATGCCCAGTGTAGGCCTGAAACTGAGATGCTTTTGCCTCAGTCTCCCAGAGTGCTGGACTTAGAGGTTTGCACCACCATGTCTGAAAGGGTTTTTAAAAAATTTGTTTTACTCGGGATGGTTTTAGAAATTTCTTTTGACTACGTTGTTATGGGTTGCACTTCCATTTAGACAGTGCTTCTGGCCCCAAGGCAGCCCTAGGAGGTCTGGTCTGGGTGTGGGAACACAAACCTGAGCTACAGTGAATCTAAGCAAGGACAGAGAAACCTGAAATTCAGATCTTCTGAAGATCAAAGATAGGGTCAGCTGCCTATGGAGGTGGCCAGGGGCAGGTTGTCATTAAACTCTGGGAGGCTGGGAAGGCAGTGCCAGCAGTCTGCACACCTGGCCCGCAGCTTTGAGCCTACTACCCCAGGGTGTGACTGTGCTCCTGGGTTTGGGCTCCTTGTGAGGGTGCTGCATGCTCCATGAGTCCTGGGGAACAGACCCAGGTTTGGAAGAGACACCTGCAAATGAGAGATCCTGAAACACAAGCTTTGTGGTATCAATTGAAGCTTTTGCTTTGTGCAAAGCAATTGTGTTCCAAGTAAAAAGGAATGTTTAAGGAACGGTAAAAAGTCCTGCAGTGCTGGGCGAAGGTGAGCAGTTTGAACTTGATTCTGCAGGTTATGGGAAGCATCTGGAAGAGAGGTTCAGGAACTTGTACAAAGTCAGCACATGGCTGGAATTAAAACTTGAAAAGTCTGTTCTGGAAAGATGGTGATCAGGCCAGATTTGGTGGAGGGAGACAAAGAAGTGGTGGAAAGGGAAGAAATTAAAGTTCATCAGATGCCATAAGATAAATCAGCAAATATTTTCCCACTATATTGATTCTTATAGAAAATAATTTTTATTGTTCTATAGATGCTTTGTAGGTGAACATATTATCAATAAACTACCTAAGTACAGCTTAAGTTAGGTTTTATCTATTGGTGTGTTTTATACTCAGTCACCAATTACAAGCATCTACTGTGAGCCAAACTCTGGGATAGGATCAGGAAACAGGAATAGAAAGATGAAGACCAGCTGTCTTCCCTGACCTAAGAGATTTATGGCCTGGTAAGACTGACAAAAGAAGTTGATGTGACGTCACACCACAACCATCCTGTTAGAAATGCTGTGACCAGGAAGCACAGGTGTGAGAGTGCCACTAGACCCAACTGAGAGGATCATGAAAGAATTCAACATTAGGGATGCTTGAGCTAGGGATTATCATATCTGTAGGAGTTCATTACATCAATAAATTGTGGAATGACTTTGTAGCTGGAAGAAACTACATGAGCAGGGAACAGAGATGTTGGGTGTCTGGAGTAAAAGACAAGAGTGGGACTGAGTGATATAAAAGACAAGATAAGACTTAGGAAGAGCAGCCACCTGGCGGGGCATGGGAGGAGACAGGTAACTCATTCTGAAAGTTAAGTTTAGCGATCACCTTTAGTACTTAACTCAGCTGGCTGGGAATAGCTATTATATGGATGATTCAACACTCAGGTTGCATAGAAGCAAGACATGGCTGCCTATAGTAGTTTAAGATTCCTTTTATGAACATCTTTCCCATGGTGACACAACTGTTCTTCCATCACGAGGTGGAGTCTGTTTCTTCATCACTTTTGAGTCTGGGTTTGGCCATGTAACTGGCATTGTTAGCAGATGCGTCATTAACAAAGGCGATGCAAGCAGAAACTTGAAAACTGACTGTAAATTGGGATTTCTCATTTCTTGCTGCTTGCTGGGAAATTTTTCCAGTAGCCTTTGAGGATAAAACACTTCCCAGTGGAGGCTCCATCCTAGCCTAAATCATCCAGACAAATTAGTGACACCAATTTTAAATCATCTGGCCTCAGATAAGCTGGCCTATATATATTTTTTGAATGCTCATTAAGTTTACAGAATAGTGAAAAATGATGTTTACTTTCTTACATCACAAAATTTGAGGGTGGTTTGCTATACCATAGAAGCTCACAGATCCATTGGCCTTATTTACCGTGTTCATATCATGAACATCAAATACCAATTATTTCCTGGGATTCTTTCCTAAGACTTTAGAAGGGTAAATCAATGAGTGCTCACAGTTAGAAGAAAATAATCTTCTGAACCTGGATGCCAAATTTCTTACACTGTTAAACTTATTAATTCGGGGATTTTAATCCCTTTATAATTTGTGAGTAGGCGGGACCACGTCCCTGAACCAATTATCAGTTGACTTTCTAACTATACCTTCTCATGGAGAACTGCATTTAGGCTCAGTTATATAATAGCAGGGAAGAGGTCTCACGTTCTAATGATAGGGAGGATCCAATCTTGTTCTTCTCTCTCATCTTTATTCAGAAACTCTGGGGGGACTCAAAACGGTCTGATATTTCCACATTAAGGGGAAACAATCTGGGTTGTTGTGGGTTTGTAAGTCTTTATAGCACCACATGTTCTCCAAAGGATTTGGACTATCTCTTAGCTATGATCCTAATCAAGCACAGATTAAAAAAATTTTTTTTACTGTTTTTTCTATATTGCTAAATCCATCTGTTATTTTCATTATTAGCTAATCTGAAAAATTTGGGAGGGTGTTGAAAGGGATTTCACAGCATACAATTCTCCTGGAGGGAAAAGTCAGGAATGCTGGTAGATATAAAATAAACATGACATGCCCTTCTCTATCTGCTCCACTCCCTGCCTTGCCACGCTAGAGGAATGAACACAGATAAAAATGCAAGATGGTAATTTTTGAGACTTAAAACTTCTACAGTAAAGCTAAGCAGTTTAAAAATAAAAATATATCTTTTAAATGTGTTCACTTAACGCTGAGGGTAAGTACAGTGAAAGCTACAGGAGGGACCTAATCTGTATACGTAACTCAGGGTTCTGAGACTTCAAGGAAAACCACCAAGAATCTGGTCTGCATGACAGAAAACGACAGCATGGGCCTGAAGCCTCAAAGTCCAGGCCTACAGATGACTATTAAGCTTCTGCCCCAGAAAAAAGAACTGGAGGCGGAAACCCCGGTGTTTACCCTCTTAGAACACTGCTTGCAAACTTACACAATAAGAAGGCCATTCATATCTCAAAATTTAACTCAGCCCTCACCTTTCCTAAAAGACTTCCTGACCACTACACTCTATAAATGAGTTTGTGATTACTTTAGAATTAATTTGTGCTACTGTTTTTGCACGTACCAGCCTGCACTATCATGTACTTCCTCAGCTGTCTGCTTCAGATTGCAGGGAATGGATAGGGAGGAGGCTGTGGGTCATTTATCTGTCAGAGGGGCTGTTAAAGAACAATTTATTAGAAATATTTTTAAATTAATGAATTATTAAATGACAGATCAGTTAATGGAAAGTAGTGCTTTTTGAGTAAGAAAGAACAAAGCTACTCAAATGTCCTTGTTACAAACATTGAGTAACTTGTTCCTAGTTTCTCAACAGATAGAATGAACAGAATGTACCCAATAATCTAAGTCCTTGCTCTTCAAAGACTTTACAAATAAAGTCCCAATTTCACAGGAACTATCACAAAGAATCAACAACTGGGATCTCACGCTACTGAAAAGGTTTTGCACAGCAAGAGAAACCATCATCAGAGTGAAGAGACAACCCACAACGTGGGAAAAAATGTTTCTCAGCTGTTCCTCAAACGAAGGATTACTATTGAGAACATATAAACAACTAAAAAAAAAATCAGACCTCCCGAATTTAAAGACCCAATACAAAAATGGACACCTGATATGAATATACACTTTTCAGATGAAGAAATATGAACAGCAAATGAATATGTGAAAAATGTTCAACATCACTGGTCATTCGAGAGATGCAAATTAAAACAACACTGAGATCCCACCCCAGAAAGAATAACTATTATCAAGAAATAAAGAAGGATAAACTGGAGACTTTCATAGGTAAATGAATGCAACTTGAGACCATACTCACAAAGTGAAATAAACCAGATACACATGTGTAAGCATCATGTTGTCTCCCTAGTGTGAGAAGCTGAAACAATAAACAAGAACCAAAATGTACAATGGATACTGTAAAGTGGGAAGAAACCATTCAAAAGGAAAGAAAAACTGGGATGGGGACAAGGAGAAAAGGAGGAAGGGAAAAGCCAAAAAAAAAAATATATATATATATATGATAGTTAAGATAGCTCTACTACTAATTTCTCTTAGTTCATTGAAAAGAAAAAGAAAGATTTGTGCTAATATTGTTTGGACAATTAAATGCCTATGTCTTGTACTCTGAGTAACTAATTTAAAGATAACAATATGCAATGTATTAACCATTGTTACCCTTCTACAATCTTGTTATGAAATTTGTTTTATTTTTTCTCTTTAAAGTAAAAATGAAAAGTCAAAAATAAATAAAAAGAAAAGAAAGTTAAACTTTAAAAAGTCAATACAATTTACAATAGCACTAAAAATGAAAGATATAGATATAAATTTGACAAATATGTATTTTATTTGTACACTAAAAAACTATAAAATATTTCGCAAAGGAATTCTAGAATATGTAAAATTGAGGGATATACCATGTTCATGCATTATAATATTCAATTTTCTTCCCAAATTGTTTATAGATTCAATGCAATTTCAGCAGTATTTTTGTAAAGCATTCAGAAACATTTTCTAAAATTTATAAGGAAGTATAAATGACCTGATAAATACAAAATTTTGTAATAGATTGAAGTTGGAGGGCTTCACTAAATTTAAGACTTACTATAAAGTCATGATAATCAAGCATATTTATGTAAGAATAAGCATTAAAATCAATGAACCAGGACAGAATCTATAAACACGCGTGCTCATATGTGGTTAACTAATTTTCAATAAAAGTACCAAGGTAATACAGTGATGAAATAAGTACCTGGAGCAATTGAATATTCATTATCAAATAAATGAACCTTTACCTTTACCGCACATCACCCATAAAAACGAACTCACAGTGGATCATAGCCCTTCCTTCATGCAGGAGCTAAAACAATAGAATTTCACAAAGAAAACAGAATAAAATACTTATAACTTCAGATTAGCAAAACGTGTTTTCAAACACAGAAAGTACAAACCATAAAAGAAAAAATATGGTAGGTTGAACTTCATTAAAATTAAAATGTGTCCTTTGAAAGGTGCTACTAAGCAAATGAAAAGGCAGTCAAAACTTTGGAGAGCATGGTTATAATACATGAATCTCCTAAATACCTCACAGCCAGATTACAGAGAACTCTTATAACTCAGTATCAAGAAGACAAATACTCAAAATGTTTAAGAAGTGAAGCAGCTCTAGTTTCTATTCACATTGTAAAAATTTTTTGCCTTAAAGAATGGGTGAAATATTCAAATACAAACTTCACCAAAAAAGGTATAAACAGTATAAGATAAAGAACATGAAAAGATGCTCAATAGCATCAGTCAATAAGGAAATGCAGATTAAAACTACAAGTTACCACTGCATATTCATAAGAATGACTGACATATAAAAGCCAGCCAGGCATTAGCTAGGATATGGGTCAACTGGAACTCACATCATGTTGATGGAACACAAAGTAGTATATCATTTTGGAAACAAGTGTATGATTTTGAGTAAAATTAAACATACACTTGCCACAAGATGCCACAATTACCATTAGGTATTTGTTCAAAAGAAAGGAAGATGTACATTCACATAAAGACTTGTACTCATCTTCATAGTGACACTATTCAACCCAAAATTCATCAACAGATTTATGCACAAATAAAGTGTCATATATCCATAGGGTGCAATACTACTCAGCAACAAAAGGAATAAACTAGCAATACACATAACAACATGGGTGAATCTCAAAAGCATTCTGTTGAATAAGAAACAAACACAAGAGACCATATACTATAGGGTTCTATTTAGATTAAATTGTAGAAAATGCAAAGCTATAGTGACTAAGAGTAGAGCAGTGTTTAATAGGGACTAGAACAGGGAAAGCAGAAGGATTACAAAAGAACACAAAATAACTTTTTGTGTTATTGAAACTATCCTACATTATGATTGTAGTGATAAACGACTGTATATTTTTCTTAGTATATATGTTATACCTCATTCATTGATAAAATGAATTTGAGTAACCTGAAGGATAGCACAGTTATCAGGAATTTTAGGATTTCCAATGAGCAGTGGAGATAAAACCCCAGGGAACTCCATCTCTGATTATTGTAGCTCTTGTGTAACCCTATCTTTGAGTGTGAGCTGGACCTAGTGACTTGCTACTAACAAAGAGAAACCAGCAAAAATAATTGGGTGGCACTTGTGTAATTACATGTCTAGAACACCATACCTGGCATCAAACTGGCACTGCCATATCTTGCTGACTTGCTCTTGCCCTATTGCTTGCCAGCTCATGAAGCAAGTTGCCAGGTGGTAAGATCCTCATTAGAGAGGTCACGTGCTAAGGAACTATGGGGGCTACCACCCTAAAGGTCTCGAGGAACCGAGACCTCAGGTCAACAACCCACACAGAAATAAGTTCTAACCGCAATCACAGGGGTAGGGGTCATTCTCAAAGAATCTTGATTAGACCCTTGCGAGAGACCCGAAGCTAAAGGGTCTAGTCAATTTGCAGTTAGATTCTTGACCCCAAAACATGGGAGATGACAAATGGTGTTTAAAGCTACCAAGTTTCAGGGAAATTCACTGCACAACAATAGATAACTAATAGCAGTCAAGGTGAATAACTGCTGATATAAGAATAATTGGTGAGAAAAGACCTTCATCCTATTCTATCATAACTGGGAGAATGAGTTTTAAAAAATGATAGCAGCTGTCAAAGTGCTGAAGCTGCATAGAATCCATTGGAAGACAGGATGCTACAGGATCTTCAGCCTGAGGAACTCAGCAACTAGGTGAGGGTTAGGATGAAGGACATTGCTATTGCTATCTTCCACTTGATTTTTCCTAGGACAATAGATTTCTTACAATTAAAGGAATGATTGTTATTTTTATCATATAGCCAGGGGAGCTGTCTTAGGTTTTCTGTGTGTAAAATCTCCCCTTAAACAAACCCAAGTAAGCCCCAAATGAAATGAGCCATTGTTCTATTCATTCATTAAACCTAAGATGCATTTTACTGAACTCTGAACTAAATCAATTTGTATAAATCTAACCATGTCCTGAAATTCAGATATTTTAAAAAATTAATTACTAAAAATGAAACCCTGTAACATCCCCATATTTGTCCAACCCAATGAGATGTGGATGTTATGTTTTGCTGCCTTTCAGGTTGGAGACTTAGCAGAAGGTGGCTTGGGCATCCAGGCAATACAGATATGCCTTGCTGAGCTCTGATAGGAAGCCCACCCTACTCAGGGCGCATGTCATGAAAGTCACAGATTCACAGTTTGTATCTGAGCTTTTAAAGAAGGGCCTAGAAGAGATAGGGCCTGGAGCACAGTTATGAACAAATTAGAGGGATTGGAATTAGGATCCATGAGGGAAGCTTTAAAAGGGCTGGAGGTAATTTTGCATGAAAAAGAATAAGATAAAGAGTGACTAGCTGTCTTCAAATAAATTAGAATAATTACCAATAGATAATTAACAGTATTGTTCACTCCCTATACACAAGATAGAAACAGGAAGAAAGGAGTTTAAATTGCCACAGTATCATTTGGTTACGCTGAAGTAGAATTTATTGACCAGGAGAGTGATTAAGCACAGAGAAAAATCCAGGTCCCCAAAACATTTCAAGTGAAGCTCTGTCTTCCTGACAACGAAACATCTGGTGAGAGTGAAAATTTCATCCATCTGACTGTTCAAAGTCATGTGGGTAAAACATCTGTATGATAAGTGGATTTTTTTTAATGAATTAATTGAGCAGAGTAAATGTTTTGTGGCTTTTGGAAAGTGTCACCTCAGTAACAAAAAGCAAAGGAGTTATATTCTGTTTTGCATTGTTTTGGAGTGATTTATATAATATAATTAGAAAAACAATCTCTGTCTGACAGTGGACTCCTTGCTCCGGGCTCCTAGAGCAGTCAGAGCTCCATCTAATTAGTCACATTTACAGTGAGATTATGGCAAGATTTACATAAAATTACTCGATATGTCGACTCCTCAGTGAATCACTGCTTTCAAGGACCTATTCACCAAGCTGTGAAAGAGCTTATAGAAACCCAAAGCAACCTGACTGTTTTTAAGAACTGAAAATGAAGGTATTGAGGATCTTCCTATTTCAGACTTGTTGACTTCTTGGATTCAGGCAAGAAAGGCTTTACCCACTGATGTGATGTGGAAACTAGGATAAAATGAACTTGGAGGACTTTCATACATCTGAAAGCTATTTTCCCAGAAAGCTAGTTACCAGATGATTACAGCAATGGTTCTCCAAGTGTGTTTCTCAGGCCCATATCAGCTTCCCCTGGGAACTTGCTAGAAAGGCAAATTCTTGGCATCCTCCCAGGATCCAAAACTAAATCAGAAACTCTGGGGGTGGGGCCAACAATCTGTGCTTTAGCAAGTCCTCCAGGTGATTCTGATCCACACAAAAGTTGGACAGCCTCTGGATTAAAGGATAGACTTGTAATTATTCCCAGCTGAGTTTCAGTACCTGCTTGCTTTGTAACTGGTAGCTCTTACGATTCTCTGGCTCCGTGAACTGAGATGCACAGGAGAGATAGCCTAGTTGTCAAAATGAAGGAGAGAGCCTTGGCAGATGGGAGTGTGGCAAGATATCCAGATATTAAGCATTATGGCGTGTATTCAATGTCCACTGATTGAAAAATTAGAAACTTTATACATTGTAGAATCTACAGATACTTTTATACTTAAATGGATGCGCCTTGAGAACATACTTATCAGTGAAATAAGTAAGTCACACATGCGTAAGCATTGTATTGTTTCACTTGTGTGACAAACTGAAAGAAAAACTATGTATATGTCTCTCTATATGTATATAAAAAAGTTAAGATAGTTTTTTAAAAAAGCACAATGGCTTCCTTTGCCATCCACATGGCCTGTCCAGAAGTAAATTCAATGCCTCCCTTCACTGAAAAAAAAGAAAAAAAAAAAAAAAGAATTCTGCTGAGATTTTGATAGATATTGAGGTGAATCTATAGGTAAGTTTAGGGAGAATAAACATTTTGATATTTGTCCAATTCAGAGCTGGGAGTTTGGCTCAGTGGCTTAAGCGCCTGTCTGGCAGGTGTGAGGCTGTGAGTTTGATCCCCAGCGCCAGAAAAAAAAAAAAAAAGATTGCTATATTTGTCCGATTCACATTCATAGTGTCCCTCCACTTATTAAGGTTGTATTTGAGTACTTTTAATCAGTTTTTATAGTTTTTAGGATACAGGTAATGAATGTATTTTGGTAGATTTATACAATATTGTTACTATAAGCTTTTTATGATGTTGTAACTTGTTCCTTTACAATTTTATTTTTGAATTGTTCATTGCTTATATATAGGCCAACACTAGATTTCTATATATGGCTTTGTGACCTTATACCATGACCTTGCTAAACCTGCTTGTCTGTCCTATTGATTTTTATGTATATCCTTTGTAAATAAAAAAAGCCAAACGAGTTCATGATAGAAGTATGGTCTTGATGCCTTATTTACATGAGGTGGGAGCCAATCCAAGTATTTCACACTGAAGATCCCTTCATCTCCCAGGCCATTGTGAGCCTCCTTCACTGGCCTGCTGTCAACCTGTAGAGTATACTTTCTATTTTCAATAAATCTACACACTTGCTTCAAAAAAAAGTCTACAATTATTTGTTGATATTTAATTTAATCTTTTCTTTCTACTTGATGAGCTGGCTTTGATCCCCAAAGAAGTGAGTCAAGCCAAAGCAGAAACTTTCTGGATTCACTAAAACAAAATGAAATGAAATACAACCAACAAAACCCTGCAATGAAACTTGGAACACAAGCAGCAGCTTTAGGACCTAGCAAGCAAAGTGGAGCTTAATGCTGGGGTGGAGCTGTTCTTTCCCAGGCTTATTAAAGGCCACATGCAAGCCTGGGCCCTCCCAGGGGAAGCAGCAGTGAAAATAATGGTAAGAACTCTAGAGACTGAGACCTGCTATGATTTTAAACATGACCTTATCCCCTTAGCTACAAGTTGGCAAGGCTCAGGACAATCAGGTTACAAATATAAAATAAAGCACTGATGAGCTAATGGGAGAAATGAAAAAGCCTGTTACCCAACCTCTGTTTCAAATGTTGTGGAGAGAATAATTTAGCTTCAGCAAGCTTGCTTTAGGTACTTTCATATTCAAAGCACTCTAGTGATTGTCATGCCCAATACCGAGCTGTCTATTGATGTTGATGGTTAGGGAATTATGCACCCCTAGAAAATCAATTCCTATAAAGTTTTTTACACAGAGAAAACTTCAGTATCTTCTGTCATGAGAATTAGACAGACTGGGCCAAGCACTCTAGAGTTACTCTGCTCAAGGCAATAGGCACTAGCCACATGTGGCCATTTAAATCTTATCACACCCCATGTGGCCAGTGGCCACCGCATGGGATAGCATAGGTGTAAGGACATATGCATAAAAAGTGTTAGGCTTAGATCTAACCCCCCCACTGCCCCGTTCTCATGGGTCTGGAAGGTAACTGAATCATGGGGTTGCTATTCTCTGCAGTAGATTCATCCATTAATGAGTTCAGTAGCCAAATGTGCCATTCAGAGGCAGTGTCTAGTCACAAGAGTTGAGTTACTGAGGGCATGGTCTGCAAGGGATGTCTCCTCTCTCTCTGCCTCCTGGCCACCATGAGCTGAGCGTCTTTTTCTCTTCCAAGCCCCTCGGCCATCCTGTGTCTGCCTCTGTGCCTGCCCACCATGGACTAAAACCCTGAGCCAAAATAAATCTCACCTCCTTCAAATTGCAGGTATTGGGTATTTTTTCATGATGAAGAGAAAGTAACTAAGGTAGAAAGTTTCACCTAAGTCTTAGAGTAAGTCTTTTTCTTTCCTGCACCAGTCTCCCGAAGAGCAGCAAAGTTCTCCTCTTAGTGGTGTCACATGTGTCCTGGACCGTAGCATTTCCAGGAGTATCTATGTGAATCTTTTGGAGATTTCAGAGAAATCTTGAGGCCAGTGCAGGCCTTCTTGGGCAGACTGGAGAATGGATAATATTCACTTCCCAGTTAGGGCATTTTTTTCCTCCAGTTGCATTTTTTATGGTGTAAACTTGGGATATAGTATGAAACTTTCAAGCTTTTCCTTTTGACTCTCAAACACTCCATTTTGGGATTTTTAAAAAGAAAAATGAAGAGAATTGGCAGTTGCTTATTTGTCTCTTCTTCCCATTTTTCTGCTTAAGGCCATGTGGATTCCTCTGCCTGAGAGAAAGTCATTTACAAGGATGAAAAGAAAGTAAAAGCACAAAGATTCATATTTCAAAATATTATCTTGCTACATCAAAATAGTAGAAAACGTGGTTCCTGCTTCCAAGCTGCCTACATAACTGGTAAAACATGAAAAATAGGAAAATCCATGAAAAGTTAATAACTATAAAGAGTGAAGCAACCATATCAAACAAAAATGGAACATGTCATCTGGTCCTATGTGGTGGAATAGTGGCTTTTCACAGAAAAGTGAGGTGAAATTTCAGGTGGGAAAACCTGACAAGCACACTTATGGATGTGGAGGGTAAGTACTGCTTAAAGTACAGAGAATCTGAGTGTCACAAAGGATGAGAGGAGCTCAGGCTGGGGAAATATCAATTAAGAACTGAACAATACTTTGAAGAGCTTGCTATCCAGTAGAGGGATGGAGGGTATCCTTGAACTATTTGAATAGGAAAGTGTCTTAGTCAATTTTCTGTTACTGTAATGAAATATCTGAGATAATTAACTTACCAAGAGAATGGTTTTAATGGTTTCCAGTCCAAGATCAGGTGGACCTACTGCACTGGGCCTGTGATGGGGGTACTGAATGCAACAGTGGAGAATGAGAGTTGGGGCAAACTGTCTACTTCATGGCAAGAAAGCACAAAAGAGAAAGAAGGAGAGGTGTAGGTCCCATGATCCCTTCAAAGGAAAGCCCCAATCCCTAAAGGATGGCCCATGAGACCCCTACCTCCTAAAATCCAATAGGGCCACTGTGAGTACTGTCTTTAATACATCAGGGGACATTCAACAATCAAACTGTAGCAGGAAGTGATGTAGCTAAAGCCATTTCATTGACAATGAATCTAGCATTGAATTCTAGCAACAATATTTGAATATTGTAATACACTAAAGCTGAGGCAAGTTGGCAATAGGAGAGTGATTAGGAGGCCATTGTAAAGGTACAGGCATAAAGTGACACAGGCATATGACAGGTGGGTATCTGTGGAGATGAAAAAGGAACAAAGATGTGAGTAGCATGTGGAAGGAAAAGTCAACAGGACTGACTCTGTGGAGCTCAGGGAGAAAAAGAACTCAAATATGCTATTAACTTTGGCAAATTAATTAGTATCTATAAAATGCTGGCAATAGCTATGTTTTACAGGTTTGTCATGTGAATTGATAAAAAGACCTTTGTAAAATGCAAAAAGTTTCTGAATAAAAAACAATTTAAATCCATTGTTTGGAACCAAGATGCCCTAAAGTTGCCCTCATCTTTCCAGCGGTCAGGGGCCCAAGGACACATATTTGACTGGAAGGGCAAGAGAAATACGCCCTCATCCCTTATGATCTAGGAAATTCTGCACTTCTTAGTCTCACCTCCAGTGATGAGCTCAGACCAGAACCCACTGAATAGTATAGAACTTGCCAGAACTTACTGGGAGCTTCTGTTGTATTTTTCAAGCATATATAAGGTTTCAGATCTCTCTCAAAGATGTCTGAGGCTCCTCCTTTAACAAATAAGGGACTGCATCTTAAAATCCTGGTACACTTGTATCTTTTATTTCATTTATAGAATAAGATCTAGTCTCATTCAAATGATTACCTCACCACCTGGCTTCCCTAGTTCTTATCATTCGTAATAAAATAGTGCTTACAGTCCCACAAATTCCACAAAATGGTATTAACACATCATATATACTGCTGTGTATGCCTTAGATTTATAAAGAATAGAAAAGTGTCCTACCACAATGCTAGCTGTGTTGTTTTTTTAGAAAAACAAAATAGAAAACAAAAAAAATGTGTAGAAAATTATTTTCTCCTACTTATTTTTTAATACTTGTGCTTCAGGAAAAACTAGTTAAATTAGTAGAGGAAAAAGGCAGATGGAAATGTCAGCAAAATTTGTGAAAGAAATCCAAACACTTCCAAATTCTCTAGAAACTGAAGGTCCTGAGCCTTTTCTGTATTTCCTTTAACTTGAAATCCCTGCCCCTCCATTTTACTTGAAGCCGGTGTATCTAAGCAGGCAGCAAGGGTAGAGATACAGATGTACAGACGCATATTCACGCAAAGGAATTTGTATTCTTTTTTTTATTTATTTAAGAGAAAAAAGACACATATAAGAAGACAAAAGGCAAAAGAGACAGACAAATGACAACAGAAAATCCACAACAGTAACATTGTGAGTTTACAAAACAAGATGATAGGAACTTGGCAATGGTTGCAATATTACGTATTGTTACCTTCAACACGGTTGTTTACATTAACAGATATAAACATGTAAAATTGATCGAATCATATGAGTATTAACCGATCTTTTTCAGTAACTAGTTCATTCAACAGAATAGATATTTTAGTTATCTTACATATACGTATATATGGATTTATGTCTTTTTCGTTTTCCCTTCCTTCTTTCCTCCTTTTCCCTTTCCCAATTACTTTTGCTCTTTGAGCAGTTTCTTACCCTTACACAGGATTTAGTGTGGATTTTGGATCATATATACTGGTTCAGTTTCTTACACTAGGAAGACAATACAGTATTTACACATGTGAGTTTTATTCATCTCACTTGTGAGTATGGTCTCAAGTCGTGTCCATTTACTTACAAAAGTCTCAATGCAGTCTTTCTTTATAGTTGAGTAGTACTCCACTGTATAAAAATACCACATCTCTTTTATCCATTCCTTTGATTGATGGGCACTTGGGTTGTTTCCAAGATTTGGCTACTACAAATTGGGTTGCTATAAACATGGGTGCACAAATATCACTGTGGTATGATGTTTTCAGTTCTTCTGGCAAAATGCCCAGAAGTGGGATAGCTGGGTCAAATGAAATCTCTAATCCTAGCTTCTTGAGGAATCTCCACACTGCTTTCCACAGTGGTTCCACCAGTCTACACTCCAACCAACAGTGGAGAAGAGTTCCTTTTCCCCCACAGCTCCTCCAGAATTTATTACTGGTTGATTTTTTAATCTTGGCCATTCTTTCTGGAATGAGATGGAATCTCAGTGTTGTTTTAATTTGCATTTCCTGAATGATCATTGATGTTGAACATTTTTTTCATATATTTACTTGCCATTAGTATTTCTTTCTCTGAGAAGTGTGTATTCATCTCAGATGCCCATTTTTGGATTGGGTCCTTGAATTTTAGGGGCCTGATTTCTTTTAATTCTTTATATGTTTTAGATAGAAGTCCTTTGTCTGATGAACAATTGGCTAAGATACTTTCCCAATTCGTGGGTTTTCTTTTCACTCTGTTGGAGATTTCCTTTGACATGCAAAAACTTTTTAGTAAGACGGGATTCCAGTTGTTGATTCTGGGAAGTGTTTCCCATGCAGTTTGACTTTTGTTCATGAACTCTGTGCTTACTCCTATATCATCAAGATTTTTACCTACTTTGTCTTCCAGCAGATTTAGCATTTCTGTCTTAATATTCACATCTTTGATCCATTCTGACTTTATTTTAGTGCATGGTGATAGACATGGATCTAGTTTTAGTTTACGGCATATGGAAAGCCAGTTTTTCCAGCACCATTTGTTAAAGAGGCTATCTTTCTTCCAATGTACATGTTTGGCCCCTTTGTCAAAGATGAGGTGGCTAAGTGTGTTTGTAGTTGTGCTGTATCTTCTAATCTATTCCATTGATCTTCAGGTCTGTTTTGCTTCCAGTACCATTCTGATTTTATCACAGTAGCTTTGAAGTATAGTTTCGAGTTGGGGATTGTGATGCCTCCTGCCTTACCTTTGTTGCCCAGAATTGTCTTTGCTATTCTAGGTTTCTTCTGGTTCCAGATGAATTTCAGGAATGCTTTCTCTAGTTCTGTGAGGTAGGCAAGTGGTATTTTGATTGGGATTGCATTAAATCTGTATAACAATTTTGGGAGAATGGCCATTTTCATGATGTTTGTTCTTCCTATCCATGGACAGGGAATATCTTTCCATTTTCTGAAATCCTCTTCAATTTCCTTTTTCAGAGTAATGCAATTTTCACTGTATAGATCTTTTACTTCCTTTGTTGGATTGATTCTTAAGTATTTCATTTTTTTGGATGTTACAGTGAAGGGTGTGATTTCCCTTATTTTCTCTCAGTGACTTCGTTGTTTGTGTACAGGAATGCTACTGATTTTTGAATGTTAACCTTGTATCCAGCAACATTACTGAATTTGGTTATTACATCTAGAAGTCTTTCAATGGATTTTTGGGTGCTTCTATGTAGAGTATCATATCATCTGCAAAGAGTGATAATTTTACTTCTTCCTTTCCTATCCTTATTCCCTTTATCTCTTTCTCTTGTCTAATTGCTCTGGCTAATATTTCTAGAACTATATTGAATAGGAATGATGATAATGGACATCCTTTTCTTGTTCCTCATTTTAGATTAGAAGTTTTTAGTTTTTCTCCATTTAGTAAGATGTTGGCTGTTGGTTTATGATATATGGCTTTTATCAGGTTGAGGTAGAGACCATCTAATCTGATTTTCTTTAGGGTTTTTTATCATGAATGCGTGTTGGATTTTGTCAAAACCTTTTCCTGCATCTATTGAGATGATCGTGTGATTCTTGTCCTTGGCCCTGTTGATATGGTGTATTACATTTATTGATTTGCATATGTTGAACCATCTCTGCATTCCTGGGATGAAATCCCACCTGATCATGGTATAAAGTCTTCCTGATAACTTGCTGTATTCTACTTGCCAGTACTTTATTGAGAATTTTTGTATCTATATTCATAAGGGAGATTGGCCTGTAATTTTCTTTTTTGGTTGGGTCTTTCTCTGGTTTTGGTATTAGGGTAATACTTGTTCCCAGGAATGAGTTAGGGAGACTTGTTTCCCTTTCAATTTCATTGAAGAGTTTAAGGAGTGTTGGCATTAAGTCTTCCCTAAATTTCTTGTAGCATTCAGCAGTGAATCCATCAGGACCTGGGCTTTTCTTTGTTGGTAAGGTTATAATTACATTTTCAATTTCATCAGCTGAAATTGGGTTATTCAGCAGTTTTATATCTTCTTGATTCAGCTTTGGGAATTCATAGGTTTCTAGGAATCTGTCCATTTCTTCTGTGTTATCAAATCTATGTGAGTAAAGATTTTCGAAGTAGGTGTTGATGATCTTCTGTATTTCCACTGGGTCGGTAGTGATTTCACCATTTTCATTTCTTATTGCATGAATCTGAGTTTTTTCTTTCCTCTTTTTGATAAGGTTAGCTAGGGGTTTATCGATTTTATTTACTCTTTCAAAGAACCAACTCTTCGATTCATTAATTCTTTGTATTGTTTTCTTAGTTTCAATTGCATTAATTTCTGCTCTGATCTTGGTAATTTCCTCCCTTCTTTGGGCTTTGGACTTGACTTCCTTTTCTTTTTCTAGAAGTTTGAGGTGCATCATTAGATTGTTTATGTGTGATCTTTCCATTTTTGTGATGTGGGAGTTTAGTGCTATAAATTTCCCTCTGAGGACAGCTTTCATTGTGTCCCACAGGTTCCGGTAATTTGTATTTGCATTTTCATTCAATTGTAGATATTGTTTAATTTCTTCTTTAACTTCTTCTGTGACCCATTTATTGACTAGGAGAGTATAATTTAATGTCCATGTGTTTATGGGGTTCTTGTGGGGGTTTTTGTCATTCATTTCCAATTTCTTTGTGCTCTGGTCAGATAATATGCATGGAATTATTTCAGTTCCTTTGCATTTACTTAAGCATGTTCTGTGAACTAGTATATTATCTATTTTAGAGAATGACCCATGTGCAGCTGAGAAGAATGTGTATTCTGATGTTGAGGGGTGAAGCACTCGGTACACATCTACTAGGTCTATTTGTTTACAAGTTTGATTCAGTTCTGTTTTTTCTTTGCTGATTTTTTTTTTTTTTGGTTGATCTGTCCCTCTGTGACAGTGGGGTGTTGAAGTCCCCTGTTATAAATGTATTATTGTTTGTTTGGTTTTTCATGTCTACTAAGAATTGTCTTACATAGTTGGGTGCTCCCATATTTGGTGCATATATATTTATGATTGTAATCTCTTCCTCTTGAAGCTTTCCTCTAACAAGTATGTAGTGATCTTCTTTAACTCTTTTGATCATTCTCAGTTTGAAGCTTGCATTGTCTACAAACATAATAGCTACTTCTGTTTTTTTCTGAGTTCCTGTGCATGGAGTATTGTTTTCCAGCCTTTGATTTTTAGTCTGTGAATTTCCTTTTGAGTGAACTGTGTTTCTTGTACACAGCATATTGTTGGATTTTTGTTTCTTAACCCACTCTGCTAGTCTGTTTCTTTTTATTGGTGAGCTGAGACCACTTACATTGATTGATACAATGGATGTGTACTGACTCATCCCTGTCATGATATCTTTCTGTTGTTGGTTTTCTACATTTTCTGTTTAATTGTTTGCCCTGCTTAGTGGTTTCCTTTTGTTGTTGTTCTTGAGATTGTAGCTATCTTTGTCTCTTTCTAGAGTGTCTTTCAGTACTGTTTATAGTGTTGATTTGGTGGCCATAAATTTCTTCAGTTGTTCTTTGTCATGAAGTATCTTATTTCTCCATCAATTTTTAAAGATAGTTTTGCAGGATACATCAGTCTGGGTTGAAAGTTGTTTTCTTTCAGGATTTGAAATACTTCACTCCAAGCTCTTCTTGACTTAAAAGTTTGTGTTGAGAAGTCTGCCATGATTCTGATAGGCTTTCCTTCATAGGTGATCTATTTCTTTTCTCTGACAGCTTTTAATATTTTGTTCTTGTGCTGTATTTCTGATACTCTAATTATTATATGTCTGGGTGAAGATTTATTTTGGTTATGGTTAACTGGGGTTCTGTATGCCTCACTTACCAGTGTACCAGATTCTCTTCACATGTTTGGAAAATTTTCTGCTATTATTTCTGCAAATAGTCTTCACATATCTTTAGTATTGACCCCTGCTTTTTCATTGATGCCTATTAATCTTATGTTATTTCTCTTGGCATTGTCTTGCAGCTGTTGAATTGTTGTTTCCTGATTCCTTGTTATTTTGAAGAGATCCTTTCTTGATCGTAAGATTCTACACGTCTTCAAGGTCTGAGATTCTATCTTCAGCTTTATTCAAGCGGTTTTGCCAACTTTCCATGGAATTTTCCATTTCCTGAATTTTCCTTTGAATCTGTTTCATGCATTCTATTTGTGTCTTATATTGTTCGTTCAAAGTTTCCATCATTTTCTTATGGTCTTCTATTTTTTTTATCTTGATCTTCTTTAGATACACAGCATTTCTTTCATAATGATTGTCATTTCATTTTTTAGCTGAGAGATTATTTCTGATTTGAGTTTCTCTATAGCTTCATGGAGTTGTTTGTTTACTTCAGTTGCTATCATTTCAGAAAGTTCAGTTGTGTGACTCCCAGTGTCTTCCATTTCAGTGTCTCTTGGGTTTGTTCTCACTAGGCTGGGGAATTGAGACTGCCTCTTGATCTTTCATTTTGTCATTTTCTTCTGGGACTTGTGCAGCTGGGCAGGCAGCCTCCCGATGGATTGCACTGGTACACTGTGCTGGGTGGAGCTTCAATCCTCCAATATCTCCATGGCTAGCTGGGTCACACCCCCAGATTCTGGCGCTGGACCCTTGTGTTCTGTGGTCTGTGAGGCTGGTCGTGTGTTCTCCTGATATGCTTTGTTGTGTTGCTCTGGGACGCTGGGCTGGACAAAGTTTGTATCCTCCCTGTAACTAGCTGCGTCACACCCCTGGAACTTGTTGCCAGGGCCTAGAACCTGGCTGTGTAGCTTTCAGAATCCCCACAACCCATGTGGCTAGCAGAGACACACTCCCAGAGTGTGTTGCTGGACCCTCCACCTTACTGAGTGGAGGTCAGAATCTCTAGGACCCAGGTGGCTAGGCAGAGTGCACCCCAGAGTGTGGCACCACTAGGACCTTGCATCTGGCTGCGAGGAGTTCAGAGCCTCTGGAATGCGGGGGCAAGGGCAGGCAAGTCCAAGGTGTATATTGCCAGGGTCTTGCTCCTGGTTGGGTGGGGTATGCAACCTCTAGGACCTGCAGCACAGTCACAGCCCTGAACAGTGGAGCTCATGCCTTGTGCTCTGATGGGTAGAGCTCAGGTTCTCTAAGGCCCTGCAGCTACGCTGGCCGCTCTCTGATGAGCAGCTCTGGGGCTCTGGGCTGGGCCAGTCTCAGTACCTCTGTGTCCTGTGAGGCTGGCCAGGCATTCCCCTGATGCATTGCACTGCGAGCTGGGTTGGGTAGAGCTCGATCCTCTGTGCAGCTAGTGAGGGTGCACTCCCAGAGTGTATTGCTGGACCCTCCACCTTACTGGGTCGGGGTCAGAATCTCCAGGACCCAGGTGGCTAGGTGGAGCACACCCAGGAGTGAGGCACCACCAGGGCCTTGCATTTGGCTGAGAGGAATTCAGAGCCTCTGGAGCCAGGAATTTGTATTCTTGATAAAGGAACACAGACAAAGAAAGAGGATAATACGACAAAAGAAAGTTATTTATTATTAAATAATTGGAAAGTAGAGGATAAAAGGAGAAAGTTATTTTCCTAGATGTGTGTATAGAAAAGGGAGCAAATTGGTCTGTGCATAACCAAAAACAAAAGGAAAAAGGAAAGGAGGATAAAGACATAAATCTGCTCTACCAGAAGCTGTTTCCAACCCTGCACAGCTTGGTGAAAGTCTAATAAATGAGATTGAAATACAGGAGCAATGTGAGTGCCCAGTGGCAAGAGAAAAACTGTGTCCAACATTTGTATCTGATGAATGTTCAGAGTTGAAGGTGATAAATGGAGAGTGCCTGTATTCTGGAACCTAAAGAAGAGTGAACACAAGGCATGAGCTGGATTGTAAATAGTTGGTGCCTTTCTACTCTCTCTCAAGGGATGCAGGGTCTGTTACTGTCCTGGCTGGACAAAAGGTACCATGGAGGTAACTGTGGACAGCACTGGAAGACACATGCTTACTGCCCTGAGCCATCCTAGGCATCCTGTCTGCTGTCTGCTTATTTCAGAGTGCCGTTCTAACTGATGGTTTGGTTCATGCAAATGTGAATGAAATATTAATGAGTTGATATGTAATAGCACTTATACTTAAATGGTTTTCCCAAAATACTTATGGAGGCTCCAAGGGTATCTGGAATAAGCTAACTGGCCAACAGGGAGGAGAAGTTTGCCTAAAAGAATTCTGTTTGGACAGCCTCTTGGGTCACATGTAGAATTTTGATTCAGCCAGAATAGCAGGGATAAGGAGAAAAAAATCCCCTTTTGCCCCACTGAACATTGCCATGGTGTACAGTCAGATGCCTGAGAGGGGTCTGGGCAGCTGGGGCTATTTTAATTCTCAGCGGAGCCAATCAAGATTGCTGGCAGCTCCTGGACTGTGCAACTAGTTGTCCTAGTTGACCTGCAACTGAGGATCTCCCGGGATGTGGACATTTCAGTATCGAAAGTAGAAAAATCCTAGGCAAATTTAGACCTTTGTTCATCATATCTTTGTCACTAGGTCAAAATACCAAACACCCCCAATTTAAAGGAGGAGAGCTGTATTTTGATTTGTGGTTTAGCAATTTCAGTCTTTGCATGGTCAGCAGCATGGTAGAAGGGCCTGGGCAGGGGACAGCTGCTCACCTAATGGCAGATGGGACCCAGAGAGAGGACGAGCCAAGGAGGGAGACAAACTCTGCCAGGTCATGCCCACGGTAACCCATCTCTTCCCACTATAACTCACCTCCCAATACCAACGGTGATGGTATATATAGAGATGGCCCCCAAAACCTCATGTGCCCATAGGGTGGGGCTTTTGGGGAGTGATTGGACCACAGGGGTGTGACGTTCATGAATGGACTAGTCCACCAGTAAGTTTATAGCTAAATATGATGTTGGGAGGTAATACCCCGGTCCAAGGACGTAGGTCACCAGGGGCGTGACCTGGAAGGATACACCTGTGTCTCCCTCCTCTCTCAGCCTTGCTCTGTTTCTACAGTGCCATGGGCAACTCTGCCAGGCCCCTCTGCCTGCCCAGAACCAGCCAACTATGGACTGAACAACCTCTGTGAACTGTGAGCCCAAGTAAATCTTTTCTCCCTTAACTTGTGGGTATCAAGTATTGTGTCTTAATAATGAGAAAGTAACTAAACCACCAGCCCAGCTGTAGCACCCCACAATCCAATCATTTTCCACAAGCTCCAGGTAGGAATTCATGAAACTCTCAGGGGACTGTAAAAAACATACCAAATCTACCATCTATACCTCACTATCCCATTACCAAGAAAGAAATAGAACTTAATATGCAGTAAGTCCTCCACATCCAACATGGGGTCAAAAAAAGTATTGCATCTGCATACTGAACATGTGCAGACTGTTTTGTTGCCATTATTATCCAAACAACATAGTATTATAGTATAGGACAGGTATTTACACCATGTTTACACTGTGTTAAATATTAGAAGTAATCTAGAGATGATTTCAAGTATGCAGGTAGATTATGTAGGTTACATGCCAATACTACACTATTTTATACAAAGGGCTGAGCATCTGCAGATGTTAATGTCTGTAGGGATTAGGGGAGGTCCTACCGCAACATCAAAGGCAAATTCTATTATTTGGTAGCATCAGCCCAAGTTAAACAGGCCGGGTAGAAACTATTGCAAGCTATAAAATCATCCCAAACATTTTATAGTGCAGGATCTATGGATCCTACAAGTTCTAAGTCTCCGTGGTTAGTTATAGTATTAATAGTCTAGTCTGGACTTAAAAGTACAAAAGTGGCCCTAGGCAAAATCACAACGTTCCCATTTTAGGTGTCCTAAGTCATCACTTTCTTCTTTCAAACAGAACCGCAGTCCTTCCCACACTCTCTTCCTCATAGTAAGACCTGTTCCCAGGGAAATAACTAATACCAGCAATTCACTTATTAGTGTGAATGAAGTAGTATCTCCCCCAGGCTGATTTAAATTGCTGAGTCTTATTTTAATTATGTTCTTTCAATCCTTTTACTAATAAATATTCACTGAGAGCTGCCAAAGGCTAAGTTGGGAATAGAGTAAGTGAAAGCACCACATAGGCCGCCCCCAAAGAAATGATAAAATTGGGCCTCCATGAATTGCAGGCATCAACCAGCCAACAAGAAGGGAGCATTTGGGCAGGGATGACACTCCTAACTGCTTCTGAAACAGGAGCGTCCAGGCTGGCAATGATAGAGTGGTCATGTGAGGGAGAGACAGTCATGATCTCCTTGTAGAACTAATAAAATCTCAGGGTATTGTTTTATTTACTCTCTGAACTTAAGCCCAAGATGATGTTAGGAGCAAAGGAGGAGGGGGATTAGAGAAGAGGTCCCAAAGAAGTCTGGACTAGAAATAAAACTAAAAATGCAGAAAACTTTAAACAGAGAGATGAAAATCTCGATTTTGGCCACAAAAAGTCATTTTGTTTCAAAGGCTATATCAAAATCTCCCATGGGAAAAGTTTTATGAGTATGACAATGAAACAACTTCAGTCTCTGAGGCGGGAATTTGTTGAGTAAATGTAGTGTATTTTACTGGGGAATTTAATGCAGTTATTTTAAAGTACAATTATAAAATATAATGTAGTAGTTTGGGAAAATGCAAACATTGGCCTTTAAAGTTAGGATGTAAAAGTTATCTAGGTTGTGATGAAGACCACAGAAAATTTATACAAGCGTATGAACAAGGACTACAAAGGAACATGGTCAGTTAAAATTGCTGATGTTGAAACAATAAGAGTTTGGGTTACTTGCTATTTATATTTGTGCAACAAACATTAGAATAAATCAAATGGACAGGTAAGATGGGCAATAAATGCTTGTTTACAAAGAACACGGTGATTTGACTGTGAGCTCATAATAAACCAACTGACAGTTATACGACTAGTTCTAAACAGAACTTCTGGAATCAAACTTCATCAGTGGACACATACTTCATATCCAACAAAAACAGAAGTCCCATATATAGGCACTGGCCCCACCACATCTGGAAAACCCTGAGTAGCTCTTGGGAAAAGATGTCGAAAAACTACAAGACAGTAATATAGTACAAGGAAAACTAGAAGCCTGGAAAAGATCTGAAAAGAACAGCAAGTTCTTTTGGAAAGAAAGTTTGGAATTTTAACTTAGAGAAGAAAAGATGCGGGTTGTGTGCATTTGTAGGACTGTCAATGAAAAGCGAGTTTTGTCTTCGTAAATTTTGTGGGCAGAATTAAAACAAAAGGTCAGAAACTATAGGGGAGCTTTTTTCTGACTAAATATAAGGAGGAACTTTCCAATAAGAACTGACCAATATTGCAACAAACTCTTTTGAAAGGCAGTGAACTTTTCATGGAGTAAAGTGTTCAGATGACAAGAGTGCTAACATCTGTTGGGAAGACACATTGAACCCTTAGAGTATGTTTCTTTCAAATTTGGAAATGTGAGAAGTTCTATTTGATTCCTACAATTCTTCATGCACTGGCATGAGATAGGTCAGGTCTTCTCTTTCATATCTTTATTCTGCTTAGAGACAGAAAATACAACTAGACTAAAGCCAGATGACAAGAAATAGATTTCATCATTTCTCATTAGATGGTGTAGGCATCGTGTCTGAGGTTAGCTTAAAATTCCATTGCTCAGCATCAGTTTGATTATTCTCAACCTAATTACTTTTGGCCACACTGTAATTGCTTCCTTGACCTTTTGTCTAATCACTAAGAGGCAAAAGAATTAACTTTTGTGAGGCATCAACTATGGGTTAGGCACCATACTAGGTATGATATATGTATAATATTATTTAACTCTACAGTCCTATGAGGGAAGAATCACTATTTCCATTTAACTGTTAGAAAGAGGTTTGATCATGATTGAGCAAGCATATGCAAGGTCTGGCAAGTACCAAAGCTGGACTTTGAACATGAGGCTGATTTTCCTGGAAGCTCCTTTTGGCCATCCCACTGCCTCCACTCTCTCCAAATCACATTATTATTGTGCTGAAATTCAATCAGAAATAACTATAATCCTGTCTCTGTGCAAGACCCTTCCTATGTACTTATTAATTTTGTTTTTAGAAGCTGAGTTCATTTCCATTAGATGACCTAAGTCTGTTTGTTCTTTGAATGAGAACTTTCTAACCAGTAACTTGTTTCTGGAATCACTGGTTTCATAACTGTGGTAGAAGAATAATGTCTCCTAGAGGTGTCCTTATGGTGTGGTGAAAGGGACTTTCCTGATGTAATTGAGTTCAGAAGTTTGAGATGGGGAGATAATTCTGAAGTATCCAGATGGAGCCGATGTGATAACAATGACGTGCAGAAGTAGGCAGGAGTGTCAGCACCAAAGATGTGACGATAAGACCAGAGGTCAGAGAGAGAAAGAGGTTTGAAGATGCTTTATGACTGACTTTGAAAGTGAATAAAGAAATATTCAGCCAAGGAATACGGAAAGGGCAATGAAACAGCCTCTTCAGGTGAATTCGGCCCTTTAAATACATGTACTCTGCATTATCTTTTTAAATCTTTTGATTTTCAGAAATAAGATAGTGAGGTGGTTTTTTGTTTGTTTGTTTGTTTTGTACATGTTTGTAATTTGTGCAGTCTACAATCATCTTGGGCAGTGGCTACGTGTACATTTTACAGCGTGTTATTTCTTTTATTCCTCTTCCCCTCTCCATCTCCCTCCCCATCTCCTCCTCCAGTTCCTCAGTCCCCTTTTTCATACCTGTGGATACTCTTTGTCTTAGAACATGTCATGGCCTACATTGACTAGGGATACTAGGTTCCTGTATGTGGAATATCTTTATTCCTCTCATTTCTCTTTCCCCTCCCAAGATAATGTTTTAAACCATCGTTTGTGGTGATTTGTTGCAGTAGCAGCAGGAAACTAATACAAAAGCCTTGATTATTCTCTCCATTTGAATAAATTACCTATTGAAAACATTTTAAGATCTGTGCTAATGGAGCAACCAGGAACTTTCTTCAACTCTGCCTGCTGATGACAGAAATAAGCAATGACTGTGAGTGTTGCTAGCAAAGCTAGGGCCCAGGTTGGAAAGAAAGAAAAACTAGGGCAAGCAATGAGGGAGGAAAACAGAAAAGAAGGGAAGTAGAATCAAAGGAAAAGAGCAGATAAAAAAGTAAATCTGGAGAAGACAAAGAATATGTAGATGACAATGAGTAGTACCTTACTAACAGCTGTCGCACTAAGAATAATGAATTTCTAGGATGTCTATTCTTCAACCAACTCACAATGTCAACAATACTTCCACAAGGCAGAACCCACAAAGAGTGTTAACCTGATTCAAATTGTTGAAAGGGAGAGGTTTAATTTGTTTCTAAACCACTTGGATTCACTTGAGTCTTTTTTCTGATCACATGCACAACCCAAGAGGGAAGTCACAAAGCCATGCTAATGGCAGGGATGGCCTTGAGGTCCAAAGAGAGAAGAGCATCATGCTATTAAAGCAGACACCTGCAAAGTACATGGCCTTTCTGCCTGCTCTTTGTCAATAAGTGGCACTCAAGTTGTAAGCCTGGTAGCAAGCACCTGATTCTATCCTGCTTAGCTCCTCCAAAGAGCACCTCAGAGCCAGGCCCTGAAGAGCATGCTTGCATGGGGATTATTCATGTAATCTTCAGCCATAGGCAGCTCTAAGCATTTGCTGAAACAAATTGATTTCTACTTGGGTGCTCTGTAAAATTAGAAACTATTGTCTTCCCATAGGGTTTGCTTACTTATCTAAGCCAAGATATAACCTGTTTTGAGCTGATACCACTACCAACTGTGCAAAAGGCTGCACCACATTCTACATGATCAATGCATCTGTCAAACTGGCTAAGACAATTTTTGGATTTTGAGACACCACAGGAGTTTACTGGGTGTGAAATCCCTGCAGACTTATTTTTAAATAAAGTTTAAAGATTATTTAGTATGCCACTTTGACTGGAAGTCAGCTCAGATGCTGTATTATCTGGTTGTGTGGCTTTAAGTAAATACTTCACCTCTCTGCACCTTCGTTTCCTTGCCAGGAACTTCCCTCAGGAATTGCCTGGGCTGAGGTTCTTCAAGCCTAAGGAAATACTGTTGTTTCTCCTCCGTTTGAATTTCACTTGTACTCTCCTCTACCCTCTAGTTTAGGTGATATGGTTTTCTGAGTTATTTGATGTCAAAGTTTTCTTCAATGTCAGGAAATGTGTCTTTTCTGACTTTGAAATACAACTGATTTTTCTGTACAATCTTTCATTTATTCTCTATTTAAATGGGCTTATAATTGCTGTAAAGCTAAAAGTCATCAACTATGATTTTTCCCCTCTTGGTCACTCTGATAAAGCAAAGAAGAGAGAAGAGGTTAAGGGAGGAGAAGAGAGGAGAAGAGAGGGGAGAGGAGGGGAGGGAAGGAGGGGATTAACTAATGGACAATTTGTAACACCCAGCTGAACTGAATCAGTGTGATGCTAAGTGTGGAAGACCCATCTGAGGATTGTTGCCAACAGCATAAAAAGAACTGGAGGGGAAGACGATGTGCTATTGATTCTCCTGGAGAAACCTGTCATGCTGATTTTCCTGATATGAACTCAGCTGTTATCATGGGAGGAGCTCAGGTCCTCGCTGTCTCTGAGGATGGCTGTGGTTCTTTTTGTGGGAGCTCTGGTCCTTGCCTTGAGCGTCACTTCCTGGTTCCAGTGCAGATCCCTCAGCCTGCTGGCACAGAGCCTTCATCCTGCTGGCACAGACTTTCTAGTTTCCACCACTGACCTTTGGGTCTTCCCAGTGCAGATCCTTCACACAAATTTGCATGAGACATTGTCATGGGCTCTAAACCCCCAGCTGGACTCATGCAGGACATTGCTGTGGGCTCTAAGTCTTCAGCTGAACTTTTGCAAGACATTGCCGTGGGATCCAGGCCTTCAGCTGGATTCTTTGGGTCTGTGGTGAATGGACAGATCTCCTACACTCTTCTACATTTGACTTTTTGGGTGACTATTATAAAATAACCCTGTAACTTATGTGTCCTTCATTAAATCTAGTCCCTTACAAACCCTGACTACAACTGGAGGAGAGGGGAGGGGGATAAAATAAAAGGCAAGGCAAGGAAGGCATCAGAGCAGGATAGCTGCAGAACCAGCTCCCCACAACCACTAACAACAGAAATATCCATCTGTGATTTCTGATTCCTCCTTTAAGCATTAGTGCTTTCCTTCATTACATAGGTACTGAAGGCCTCCCATGTGCCAGGCCTTATTCGAGGCATAAACACGCAGCAGTGAACAAATGAGAGAATGTTCCTACCTTATGGATGTCACATTCCAGTGGGGCAATAATGTAACAGTGCTGAGTGAAGGGATAGTGTCCAAGATAGGAGGAGGAGGGTGTGTGGTTAACATGGAGGCAGGTCCAGAAGTCATAAGATCCTATCCCTCTGATTTAAATAATTTCGATGAAGAGACTGACTACAAGTCAATGTTTGTAGGAACAAACAAAATAATTTATATTGGTTAAATGCAAAAGGAATTTGGGGATGTGCTGGGAAGTTAAAGAAATTTGGGTGTGGGGGAAGATAGAACAGTGCTCCTACTGAAGGTGCATCAGAGACGGTGCACTGGAATCGAGGCACTGCTTCCATGACAGCTTCCTGGGCTCAGGAGCTTTCTGTGCATCCAAGCTGAGTTCTAAGAGGAAGCCCCATTTCAGCTTCCTCTTCCCTAACACACCTGACCTCCTGTCTCCCAAAGGACCATGGAAGGACTGTTGAGGAAATGTCTACACCAGGGGAAATCAAATGGTCTAGAATAGAAATTCTGGAGATACAGTATTGTGGGGAACTACTCAGATTGTTTCAAAACTTGGGGTGCCCAAGAACACCTGAGGATGTGACCCTGCTTGTCTAGTGCAGGCACAGAGTGGGATACAGTTATGCTACTGTGACTCAGCATGGGTCAACACACATACACTGGTTATGGCACTATGTCAGAATGCAAACACGAGATAGCAACCTGTATAGGAATTATATAACAAAGATGCAGGTGGCTCTTGCACTTGCACTCTTGTGCTCTTGTGCACTTGTGCCCTGCTCTGCTCCATGCTGCCTGCTGTTGTTGCTGATGTGGTTCACACAAGCATTCTTTAAGCTTGGGACCTCACCCAGGAAAGTCTCCCTTGGGTCCCCCAAGTAGGCTGACAAATGGCATAGTCACTGGGACATTGAAGTGAGTGTTCCCATGGCAACTGTGGAAACAGCACCAAAAGGCAAGAAAGAACCTCAGAGAATGGCTGGTAAGCAACCCCCAGACTCACCATGGCTACCTGTAGCCACCTTCTTGGCAGCTTGGAAGGTCCTGGAAGACCGGAACAATCTGTTTGGAGCCTGGGAATGTCTTGTAAGCCTTAGAAGTGATGGACAAATTTCTCGCCCTCATCATGAAATTGCAGGGCAGAAGACTAGGTTATTCTTCACTCTCTTCTGCTGTGTAAATCAAGAAGCAGACAGCCTTTTCTGGCAAGTAGACCAGCTGCAGAAGATAGAGAAGGACCTTGAGCAACGCCTGGCTGCTGCAGAGCTCAGGTTGCAAGATGTGGGAAGCACTGCCTCCTCCAAAAATGTCTACAGAAACGTAAGTCCTCATGTCTGAGAAAACCCCTGGGAAAATCCTCTGGTTTTGCATGCCAGGCTGTCTATTTGTCCAAAAGTAGAGGTAGAAGAACCCCTAGCCAAGGGTGGAAGACTGAGAGGGTCACCTACCTCTTCCCAGCACACAAAGTACATGGCCTATATAGCCAAGGAGATGCAATAACTGGCAAAGCAATTAAAGCAGAAGGTGGGTGAAATAGTGCCTGCGTGACTGCTATGGCTATGGGACAATGGGGCTAATAATATTCAGTTAAACCCACAGGAGATGTCCCAAATAGCCAACATAGCCAGCATCCCCCTCTGTAAGACAGATTCTTCAGGATGTGTTGAGGACAGCCCCAGAAGCAGATAATCAGACTATGATAAATTGGTTGATGACAGCAGCTTGCTTGGTTTGGGAGAATCCAGGTGACCTGCCAGAGCAAGTCGCTAAGTGGACAACCTATCTAGACTTGATAACTGTGCTACAAGAAATGGGCATGCAGCAAATGATGTTCACACTGCAGTATGGTAGCCCAGATGAGGAACTGCTGATAGCACGCATGAAGGACATGATGCTGGCAAGTGAACCAGCTGGCGCAGCCCAGTCAGTGGCACCCTCCTAGCTCCTCTACAGATTGTCCAGTCCATGATGCTGTGGATGCCTTGGCCAAGATGGGAGACATGGAAGTAAAGCACCAACATGTGGTGAGATCTGTAAAGCTTGTACTAGTAAAGGAGAAAAAGAAAGGGGGCTCCTGGAGAACAGGGCCATCTCCCCAAGGACAGGCTGTGGGGTCCCTGAAGGTTGGTCAGCACCAGATCTGGACAGTTCTGCTGGCTTCTGGCCAAGGGGCAGAGGTGCAGACAGTGTGATTGCTTGTGCTGCATGATGGAGACAACCTACATATGTACATGACACTTGGGCCATCTTTAGGCAACTGATGCTCTGGTTGCTGGCTTGGGCAGCTCAGAGTGACAGATAGGGCACCATCCCATGAAGGGTGCAGAACTATGATGAGACATATGTAAGTGTGGCCAAAAGCTGACCATATAGGCTATCATGGTTCAGCCCATAAGCCCCTCCTCTTGCTAGGAAATGACTTAACAGATGCTTTGACCAGGCACTGCAAAGATTGATCACCAGGAATGGCTTCTGACCCAAAATACTGACTGCTATACATGGGATGCTGCTAGGAATAGTGTCTGACCAGGGACAAGGACCATAAACTTAGCCCTGCAGGTTGAAACCCTTGCTCAACATATGACCCAGGCCTTGAATGTTATACATCAGGCTTTGATGTTGCTTATGGATGAAACTGTTCAAATGAAAACAGTGGTTTTGCAGAACCACATGGTCTTGATTTGTTCACTACAGTGAAAGGAGGCATTTATGCCCAGTTACATACAAAATGTCACATTTATACACCTCCAACCATTGAAGGGGTGAGATGTGGGGAACCGCTCAGACTGCTTCAAAGTTCCAGGCTTCCAAGGACACCTGAGGATGTGACCCTGCTTGCCTAGCGCAGGTGCACAGCGGGCTACAGTTATGTAACCGTGACTTAGCTCAGGTAAATACCCGTGTGCTGGTCACAGCACTATGTAAGAATGTAAACATGAGATAATATCCTGTATACAAATTATACAATAAAGGCACAGGCGGCTCTTGCTCTGGCCTCTTGCACTCCTGTGCTCTTGTGCTCTCCTCTGCTCCATGCTGCCTGCTATTGTTGCTGATGTGTTGCACACCTGTGTTCTCTACCTTTGGGACCTCACCTGTGAAAATCTTCCTTGAGACCCCCTCGCAGCAGGACAACAAATACTCTAAACATGGCCCAAAATCCATAATCTTCCCCGCATCAGATAACTCTGTGTACAAATGATGTGGCAAGTTTTCTTGTCTTTCCTTACCAACTGTAACACCCTAACCCTTGGCCATGGTTTGTGTGTTTTGCGAGGTAGCATGGAAAAAGTACAACTGAATTTTTGTGAAGAGAATTTTGTGAAGTTGTGTTCCAAAGTAAATCAGGACATATATGCATCAGGCAAACTCATTTCTTTGGCTCTGAATTTGGCCAGGTGATGTCAATACGTAGTTTGTTGTAAGGTAGTTCCAGGTGGTTTGTGGTGTCTGTGCAAGTATGGGACATCAGAGACCAAAAGGAGCAGTAGGAACCAGGAGATAAAGCACAGGAGAGTAAGACAAAAACCTTCACTCCCTACTGTGACTCAACAAGCCACACACACACACACACACACACTCACAGGCTTACATTTATCTTCTCCCTGAGAGCCTTTTGTAAAGCTGTGGGGAGTTAAATAAAACTAGCAGGTGCTTTCAAAACATCTCTCCAATATGAAAGTCTCGGACAATACTGAAGAATACTCAAATCACATGCCCTAACTTCTCTCTAAAGAGTTGCCAGTGAATTCGAGGCCTTAGAAGGTTTTGTGGAAAGCAGTAGTTTTAACATGGAAAATTGATGCCTCTCCCCAAAGGATTGCTTTTTTCTAATAATAAATCTTCCTTTTTGAATATTTAGAGAACATCACAAAATTTATAAATCGGTATCATCCACAATTGCAATGTCCTAAGGTAGCATCAGGTAATTCAGTGGTCCCCTAATAGCATGTGTGTTTAGCTTTCAGCAAACTTAAGATTGCATTTATTGTAACTGGCTTTCTTTACCCCTGTAATTTCAATTACATAGAAGTTATCTGTGGGGTACCTGGTTCTTGCAAAGGTCAACCTCCTGGAATGTATTTTCAAATGTTAATTTAATGATGCCCATGAGAAGCAAGAGAAACTGAGGTGGCTACAGAATAACAATCGCACAGGTCCTGGCTGTAGTATGGAATTTCCCTCTGTATAAATGTGGGCCTGGACAAGAGAGGAGAGCGCACAGTTTGGCTGAGGGAAGCCATCAGCCTCTGCCCTTCCATTTCAACCTAATATATTGTCCCAACAAGCTATAGCACTTGTGAGCAGGGAAGATGGCAGAAAGCTATTTTTTCCCTTATTTTACAAGTTATAAAGGTATGGCAAAAAAAATGTGCAGAGCCATTAAATAAGCCAGTGTTGTGGCATCTTTGTAGGGACTCAACTCTCTTGTCATTGTACTGAATCCTCTCAGCACTACTGAAGAAAATGTTCCTTTTATAAATACTATCTCTCCCTTTCATTTGTGTAAATATTTAAAATTATTGTTTGTTTTCAGGCTTGGAGTGAGGAACATAGATGTAGGGGAAATCTACTTGGTTTTAAAAGTTCTATTTCCTAAATTGGAAATGCACATTTAAATATCATGTTGTTCCTCTGGTTGAGAAACAGAAAGGATAAATAAGGACCAAAATATGTAACAGATATTGGGAAACAGGAAGAAAATGCTCAACTAGGAAATGGAATATGAGTGTGGGAAGGGAGAAAGGAAGAAAGGGAAAAGAAAAAAAGAATAGAAGGGAAAAAATTAAAACAAATTTTGTAAATAAGGAGGAAAATGGGTTGAAGGGAGAGGAGGGAATTGGGGAAAAATAGAAGAATCAAGTTATATTATGTATAGGTACAAGTTCCCTATGATGAATGTGATCATTATGTATATCTAAAATGTACATTAAATTTAATTTTTTAAAGTCTTTTTCCTATTTTTCCTGCAAAACTATCTTTTCCTATGTCCTTCTCTTTTTTCCCTTGTTTTTACTAGTATACATAGTGAATACATTCACCATGGAGAAGTAGTACATACATATTTAGAATCACAGTAGACCGTGGGGTGAGAGAACAAATCATCACCAGGAAGCAAGCCCTCCCTGTGAACCAGCACCATGCACGGGCCACTGCCAGAGTGGGGACATCCAGACCCAAGACCCTTCCAAAGCACGGGCTGGCAAACAAGAAGAGCCAACCGCCACCACCCCACCCCTCATAAGTGACCAGCTGATCCAGAGAAACACAGGCTGTGATGATAGCTACTGAGGTGAAATGCAACTTGATGCTTGGGATGTTTTGGTGTTTCAGAGGAAGGCAGTCCACAGTGTGGCATCTAGGGGGGATCTTCTGAGGGTGGCAGCTGTTGTTAATTCCCTGTTGTCTTGTTTTGAAGTCCTGTATCATTTTCATTGTTTTGTTGGGTTGGGGTCTGTTCTGTTTTGTTTTGTTTGATTTTTGTTATATCCAATGGCAAGAGCAGCTATTTCAAAGATAACAAGATATATTATGGTAGTCAATTTGGATTTACTATTGTCTTGTTTTGAAGTCCTTTATCGCATTCATTGTTTTGTTTTTGTTGGTTCTATTCTGCTCTGTTCTGTTTGATTTTCACTATGTCTGAGGGTATCTGCAACTATTTTGAGGACAAGAGGCATTATGGTAACTATGATTGATTTCATATTGTCTTGAAGTCTGTGTCACTTACACTGGTTTGTTTTGATTGGTTTTATTGTTTTATTTGTCTTGGTTTTATCCTCTTTAAAATAGTTAAAAAAAGAATCTCTCTGACATACCTTTCCGAGTGAACCTCGTTACTGTTTGATTATTTTTAAACTGAATTCTTTGTGAAGAAAATAAGGCCAACCTTGCAGTGCTTAAAGAACTATTGTAATAAAATTGTTGAAACTGCTCTCTGCCTAAGGAATCCCATGTAGATAAGTTTTTCTTTCAATACTGCTTAGTGTAACTTAGGATCTACTCTGCTATGAATGACAAAACACATCAAAGCTCTGATGGAAATACTTTAAACACTTTCAGTTTTTAAAGGTCAACCTGAATGAAAGTCCTATCATCATCAGTCTTCAGCTTTGACTGGACAGTACTAGCATTAGTGTTGCTAAACTTTTGGATTTTTCCATTAAACCTTCTATATAAGCACCAGCAAAAGGATGACCATTGGTCTGGAATGATCTGTGACACTTATATCCAACAACAGAGTGTACAGAAAAGTTGATGATTGTCCTTTTTCTTGTTTAACTACACAGGGTGGATTTCACTTTATTAATGCATCATTAAAATTAACAGAAAAGGATATAAAAGAAAAAACAATAAAAATAAAGTAAAATAAAACTGGACTTTTCCCCAACTTCCCGAAAGTTTCCACCTGTGCTGCTTAACCCACCAAAGTGCTCCATAGTGGCTTTTCTACTGAACACTCTAGTCAGAGTGTGTGCCAGTATGGTAGTCTCTGCGTGAGTAAGGAGCTCCAATTCATAGCGTTTGCCAATTTTGGTTGTGTAAATACTGTCTCCACCCCACCCCAGATTTCAATTGCTTTTCAAGCTACCAACATGATGTCAGTAACATGGAGTTGGGATGAGATGCATGTAGTCAGCTCCTATGTGAGCCAAACACTGTCAGTACATGCTACAGTGGAACTCTTTAGAGGAATATATTGTACTCATCTTTCACCAGGGAAATGCAGGCGTAAGCCCTATAATATCATTCAGTACAGAGTTCCAAGTGGTCCATAAACAATCTTTTGCTAAAAGTACATAAGACATTGTTCCAGACCCAGAATGAAGTTTCAGGTACCTTAAGAATAATACATTTTGTAAGGTGTTCCTAGGGAGCCTTGGAACTTAAATTGTGGTCTGAGGACCTGTGATATTGACCATACCTGGCAGCTTGTTAGAAATGCAGAATCTCAGGTCCTCCCGAAGTCTATATTTTAGCAAGATTTCCAGCTGGAGAGGCTCTGATGTAGTAAATCTTAACCAGTCTCAAAAGTTATGATGCAAACTGAGATCCAGGAACAGCACTAGATATTCTATAATTACCCATAGTAGATGTTAAACAGAACCTGATACTGATCTGAAATTGCACATGAAAATGTACCTCCTGAGATTTAAAAAAGTGTAAACACACTGGTTGGGACAGGAGAGTGTTAGAATCCCAAAACTGCTAAAGGAAGAAAGTTATGTTTGAGTTGGGGGATTTTTTTTTTCCCAGTAAGAGCCAGACTCAGAGGAAATAATGTACTTATTAGAAAACTACTTTGCCTGATTGTATCTACTTGCTTTTGGATAATAAACTGTATTTTAAAATACTCTATTGGTTTATTTTAATTAGTAAAAAGGAATGAAATGCCTTTCCATGTTGCTACATGTAGCTTGTTACGTCTAACTGCTGAGTAATATTCCACTGCTTACACATGCTGCGTTATCGTGTTCTGCTTCTCTTTTAAAGGACACAGAAAGTATTTATTCTTTGCTACCTGCAACAACGCTTCCATGGACACCTGCATACATTTCCTCTCTTGGATCAACTGGAGAATCAGTCTGGGTGAAACTCCAGGAGTAGGATCCCAGAGGTTATAGATTACATACATGTAATCCTATTGAATACTTTCAGATGATTTTTCAGAATGGCTATACCAACATATATTCCCACTACGGGATTCCACTTCCCCACTTCTGTTTCTATTATCTGACTTTTGAATTTTTGTGAATCTGATGAATGTAAAATGCTATCTCATGCTTCTTTCCATTCACATTTTCTGATGTTAAAGTAGCATTTTCTCATATTATCCGTTAAGATTTCCCCTTTTGTGAAGTACCTATACATGTCCATTGATGTTTTTCCACTGGATTCTGATCTTTCTCATGTTCATTCACAGGGTTTTACTTATTCACTCATTCATTTAACAAATTTTTATTGTGCACCTACCATATATTAGGTGTCATTTTAGATACTAAATTCGGTAAAATGAATGAAACAAACAAAAAGCCCTGATCTCACAGACTTTGAACTTACTAGGAGAAAGAACATGAACGAATAATTCTATAATATAATG
>RJWM01003988.1:0-106232 GCA_004363535.1 Dasyprocta punctata
GGGAAATCTGGAAAGTCCAAGTTATTAAAGTTCCTTGACTTGGTATATTTCTGCTTGTTTTGTAAATTTTTGGGAAAAAAAAAGTTTACTAAATGATAGCCACAATTTTGAGACATGTCATGCTCTTAAAAATAAATAATTAAAATAATATGAATTGCTGGTATCTCAAACCACAAGAATAGTTCTTTCTGATTCTGAGAAAAAGACAGTTTAGCAATCTGCTGTTCCTGGCAAATTCTTGTTCCATCTTTTATTTCCTTGTCATGGGCATTGAATATGAGGCAATTCTGCTACTAACATTGGATTTGTTTTTTCTGTATATGTTATTGTACAAAATCACCATCCAGACATGAATCGAGTAACTTTAATTTATATATATTGATTAGTGCTGATTATTTAATTTTCTAATTAAAGTGCATAAAGTGAACATTTTTGTTTTTATCTTTTTCGTAGCAATCGTCTAAAGTGCTCCAAAATGTTCCATGACATTGTTCAATTTGTGTAAATTGCAGTCCAATTTTTCTTGGGAAATAAAGAATCTTTATATTTCTTAGGACCATCTAACTTGAAATAAGTACTATTAAGTTTTTGTAAGAGGTTATAACTAATATACAGAAACCCCAATTTATATTCTAGAATTTACTTTTTAAAGAATACATTTTTCTACCAATCTATTCTACTCCACAGAAAGTGAACAAGATATTAACATAAGGTCTTAGTTTTCCTGAGTTATTATTTTACTAGGTTGAGCATAAAATGAACCTAATATAGGATATTAAAAGTTATACATGTAAAAAAAGTCATAAATGTTCACATTATGGACTTTATAGAAAAAATACTGTCTTAATGTCACTGAAATTTCATCAATATAACAGAATAAAAGAAACAAAAGATAATTTTGTACAAAATTCTATAAAATGTTGATTTTTCTAAAACAGCTAGTAGTTGCTTATTGCTATGATTATGAGTGAGTGTTTTTAAATGACAAGTTTTTTGTATTATGTGTGCATTTCAAAAATATGCAATACTCAGATAAATCTATAGAACAAATTTTAAAAACATATTATATGAGGAATGAACTTTCTACTTCTATTTTAAACTTTCTGCATGGAAATTTGCATAGGAACACACAATGAAAATAGCCTAATGAACTCTTTGAAACTACACCCAGGATCAGCACTTAACCAATCTCGTTTCACCTTTTCTGGCCACAGTGTTGATTCTGTGCATTCTTTGCACATTAGAAGTATCATTGAGAAAAAGGCAGAAAATTTGGGTCTGAGTCTTGTTATACCTGGGGGAAGGCCATCAGCTTCTCCATCAATCACTTACCTTGCTTGCTACATAAGGCGTAAATGACCAAATTTCTTTAAGGTCTTTTTTTTCCCCCACTTGTGTTCAACTTGCTAAGATGTAGCAGTAGCAGTATAATTTTAGTCAGTGTAGTCCACTGAACACACCCTACATCTTCAGAAACCTTTCTTTTTCTAAATGGATACTTGGAAAAAATGTACCTCAGCCACAAACACAAAATTATAGCCAAGTGAAGAAAGAAAATAGAATGCACAATGGAATACTTATAGTCACAGTGATGCAATCATTATATTGGTGGCAACACTCAAACATTGCTGACCTGTAAAAAAGAGGCACATGCTGGATTTAAATTATATGTTATACATAAACCTGAGATCAATGTCCAACAAAACTGACAAAATCATAAATGTACTGTAAAAATCAAACATTCTGAAATAGACTGATGGCATTTCAAAAACAATCTATAATTATTAAGTGATTTCATCTCAGTAGCTGAACAAAATATATGAAATTTTTTACAGAAGTAAGATTTCAAATGAATTAAGAACCCAAATTCACTACCCAAGCAGAACGTCTTAAATATTGAGTAAGAGAGAAATGCACCATGTTGCAGCTTGCAATCATTAACCCTGCTTCACCACAAGCCATATTTGTCTTGTGACTGTATCCCCAGTAACTAGTACAGTATGTAGCATAGAACAAAAGATGAGGAAGCGAATGAATTTTGGATAAGTGCATACCCTGAGTGAAATATAAATACTACAAGTTTGAATCATGCCTGTGTGCTTGTTTAGTAAAGACTTATCAATAAGACTTTTATAGATGTTAAAATACTTTCTGGATGCTGATAATAGTATAGCTATCTGCATCTCTCCATCTACATGTGGATACAAGCTTACATGCTTTCAAGTATAATTTTGGTAAGTTAAATAAATCAACAATCATGGGAAGAAGTAAAGAGAACCAATCTGCCTGGGAAGAAAATCTGTATGCTGATAGTCTGAGAAGGTGAGATGTGTTTAAAGTAGAAACTGTTGGGAATAAACAGTCTTTCACACATATGTATTTGGGAGAATTTTCTCTAGAGAATTATGAAGCTACACCTTAACATATTTTTAATTATCATACCTTCAATCTCAGGCTGTTTCTGAACCAACATTATAATATATAGTAATTCCAAACTCTTTTTAAAGCAGTATTGTAGATAAAACTAAAGCATCAGCCTAACACTGTACTGGTTAATACTTGGATTCTTTCAGATCAGAGTTACTTTATTTTGAAGAATTTAGGTAGATTAATATATTTTTATACTATAACATAAAATCATATATAAGAAATATTGGAAGAAAATAGAAATATTTATCCTACAGATAAGAAAATTTATACGGGGAATACAAACATTTTAAAAATATGCCAAAGGATGTCGGCAACGATTTCTCTTTCTTTTAGCTTTCCGTTTTGTCTAAAATTGATTCTTCTTTTCCCATTCACAACTTGTCAGGCCTCAAGAGCAGTCATTTGTATGTCTTCTCATAAGCATTTGCTCTGTATTCCCCAATTTCACTAGTAGTCTAGCGGGAAGAGATATTTTCTAAAGAGACGTGTGATGATGTGAACAGAAATGACAATAGAACTTCTACTTATGATAGTCACATTTGATGCAGCATTCATATTAAATAGATATCATTAACCTAACATTTCTGAGAAACTGTTCACTGACTTGCTCAATAATGTGTAATTATGAAGTTATAGATCTGTAACTAGAAATCAAATCTGTCTTTGTTCAAACTTTTATGTTTTAAAAGCAACTGAATTCCCTGTGGGTTGTGCAGCTAGAAGGAACGTGACCTTGACAATTAGGGGGAGTAGTGTGAAGCAGAGCTCCTGTATAAGTTACCTATGTCTGTGTAGCAGATCACCCAATATTTAGTGGAAGGATGTCATGTGTTGACCTGAAGGTTGAGGAAAATGGGAGATTCTGTAAGTGTGCTCTGGGAATAGGTACCCACCCAGTAAAAGCTTTGGAACAATCTGCAACTAGGTGGGAAGACAATCTCACTGCATTGAGGGTGTGATGGATAATCTTGATTATCAACTCGATTAGCTCAAGAGACATCTATGGGTATAGGAAGGCACATATCCACATGTGTCTGGATGGCCAAGGGAGCATGACCTTAATGACTATATCTGGTCCTAGGTTCTTTTCTCTCTCTTTCCTATCTCTGCTTCCTGACTGTCAGGAGGTGAGCAGATTTTCTTCACTCTGCTATTTTTACCTTGAAGCCAGTCAGCCACACACTGAAACCATGAGCCAAATAAAACTTTTTTCCTCCCTCTTAAATTGTCTAGCTCGGGCATTTTCTCCTAGCAACCAAAAACTAACATGGAGACCATGTCAGTGAATCTAGCTAAATGAATGTTCAATTGGAATTCCTTATTCCAAAGAGATGGAACCAAGCTAAATGAATCTCCTTCAGATACAAAATCCATAATTTAGTAGCATAACATTACAATTATATAGTCTCTTGTTTTATGATGTGTTTTCTTTTAAATTACAATACTGAAGATGAGAATGGGATTGAACACAGGGTCTTCATACTGAGCTTCATCCACAATCCTTCTTCTTTTCCTTTACTCTGTCTCTTTTTTTTTTTTTTTTTTTTTTGAGACAAGTTCTCAGTAAGTTGCTAAATAGCCCAGGCTTGAACTTGCAATATTCTGCTTCAGCCTGCTAGCATGTCAGATTAAACACAGCTAGTTTCTGTGATGTCTGTTTTAGTAATGTATTTTATTTACCTATTGCTTATCGCAAAACAGGAACTTAATTATTATTATAATAAATAATGAATCGTAGAATAGATGCTTACATATGCAATTTAATGGATAAAACATTATGGAATTGGACAATATTTCGTGCATATGTTTTGCTTATATGATTAATTTTACACATATTTTCTTTTTCAAACATGCATCAAAATGACTGGGTAAAAAGAAATAAAAGATATGAAGAATAAGAAGAATTTTGAATGACTAAAGAAGAGAAGACTTAGAAAGAGGCTTGATCTAAGACGTTAATGTTTCCTGTGTTGCAGAGAAAAGCCTGAAGGAATGCGGGTGATACATTTACGAAAAGATGCGGCAGCTCGTGGAGAAAACAAAAGCTGTCACAGAGCATAACCCAGGGAAAATACGTGGCCTTTCCTAAAGAAAATCGAGCTAAGTAGTTTAAAGCCATGGCATTTGAGACTCTAGCCATTGGTCTTTTTTCTCTCAACATATGGTAAACAGACATAAGCTAAAAAAATTCTAGAAAACAAAATAAAATTCCAAACATCTTTAAGAAATGAAGTTCTGCAGAACAAAACAGTGCAAAAATAATCATTATTCATGAAAACACTTTTCTATATTCCAAGTAAGAGGATTTACTTTTAATTAATTTAGGAAATGAATTTCTTATCAGAGAGAATTACAAAAAGAAAACTACAGAAAACATTTCTATAAGTAGGCATTAGTTTGAATGCAATTAAAATTCTATTAAAATAAGAATTATTTATTTGCTACATTTGACAGCAAGATCATAATTTTCAGAGATAGATACTCCTTAAAAAAAGACATGCACCATTCTGTGGTGAAATAAGAAATCCTCATTACCTAGCCAGATCCTGCTGGAAAAACTCATGTTTCAACAATAGTAGTTCACACATAAGGGGATTACTCGTGTATTGGAGCTTTTACTCAAAATTGTTTATATACCTGGAATTTAGACAAAAGTTCAGCCCTCAGAATTGACTATGAAGTATAGATTCATATAATTGTTTAACTGAACTGATGATTGTATTTTATCAAAATGGTTGGATTATGTGCAATATTAAACAGGCTCAAAAATACATTTTCATTGTCAGTAAAACTTTCTAATAAGAGACTTAATTAAATAATAGCCAACATGTGAGAAAATAATAGGGCTCTAATTTGACTTTTTGGGTTGCTCTTCTACATAAGAAAATGCCTGAATTATTAATTTGATACAGTGTTAATACAGCACAAGATTGTTTACTCACTCATGTAATAAATATATACTGAAATTTTTGCATGTGCTAAGTCCTTTTCTATGCCTTCAAAACAAATCAATAAACAAAGTAATAATTACTACCTCATTAAAGCTGACCCTTCAATGAAGAAGACAGAAAATGACTAACAATGCTGAAATTATACTATTATATTATAATGAAGTTACTAAGTACTATGCAAATAAAGTTAGAACAGTGTTCAGTATGGAGATGAATAGGATACAGTGTAAAATAAGATGCTCATGCTAACATTAGTAAAGAAGTAACTCTGGCCGGGAATTTGGCTCAGTGGCTTAAGCACTTGCCTGGCAGGTGTGAGGTTGTGAGTTCAATCCCCAGTGCCACCAAAAAAAAAAAAAAAGAAAGAAAAAAAAAAAACACACACACAAAGAAGTAACTCTGAACAAAGTGTTGCGTAGCGTAAAGGAAAAGCGTTGCGTAGTGTTAAAGGGAACTATTAATGCAAAGAGGACAATACCCAACTTTCCCGAGCAACATAAAGAAGTAACTATGATGAGAGGGAAATGAGGAAAGCATTAGAAGGAAACGAACCAAAAAATTATATTGGTGCTGATGGTAGAAGATGTTCCCAAAGCCCTCACAAGCCTTTGAAGTATTTTGAACTCATCTTTTTTTCGTGAATGAAAATAAAAAGCCCTCTTAGGATGTGGTGCAGGGGTTCAAAGTTGTGAATTACATTTTAACATTCATAACCCATGTGCTATGTATGCTTTTGGGTTAACTCTGATCTCCTCCAGCATACAACCTTAAATTCTTGGCTCTGTTACTTTTAAATTCTCCATCACTCATTACTTATCTCATGATTCTGCTGTTCACATGAATTGAGCAAGTCCTGGGGAACACATGGTCTTGATTTTCTCCCTATTTTCTAATGCCATGTAAATTAGTCATAATACAGAACTTTTTGATGACTTAGTAAATAAGATAGACAAACTGTGAATTTTTAAATCCCTTTCCTGGATTTGCAACCTCTCAAATGGTAAATTCCAAATCCTGTAAGTAGTATTTAATTAAATTTACTATTTACTATGCTGCTAGTGTCAGGCAGTATTCTATGACTTGGAGACTCATCATTAACATAAATAAAAAGAATAGTTTGATTTTACAAGGTTAATGTTAAAATTAAGCAATATATGCAACACACAAGGTACATTTGAAAGCTATTTCTTGTACACATAACTTGAATTTTTAAAGAACTAAAAGTGAAAAGAATGTTTTAATATATCACTCTCTTGTCTGTGCCATGAATCCAAAATGAAGATATTTTCCAATTCAACTTTATGCCTTTGAAAAGGAAGAATCTTATTCCTGTATCTAGCACATTTTTTCCACTTTTCTCAGTAATAGTAATTCCAGTTTTATTCTACTTTTCCCCTTCTGTTTGGAGTTCATGTGGTTGGAGAAAAGTTAGTAGTGATGCTAAATACATTCTAGCTCAACCAATCCAAAGGATAAAATTTTGTCCTTGGTTTGCAGGGACGAATACGTAACTTGCAATGGTTTAAGATATTTTCTAAGAATTTCTCAGAGAGAACCTTCTTATCCTTATAAAAGGACCTCCTCAGAAAAACTGTTTTTTCTTTCTCGCCAATATAAATGAAGTCTTGTGACCTCTAGCAGATAATGCCAGCCATCATGGGACCTCAAGTGTAAGCCTTGGGTTGAAACAGCACTAAGGAATTGCTAAGGAAACTAGGAAAGGAAATGAGTCTATCATGATATCAAGATGTTGGTTCACATCTGGCAAAAACCCTGATGTGTCTCTTCTTTTCAGGGTCTCCATTAGTTCTTCTGTGTTTAAACCTTACATGGAGAAAAGTTTTTTTTTTTTCATTAGAACTAAAGATCCCTGGGTGGTGTTTCTCCTGATAGATGTTTGCAATAAAAAAGAAATGACAGATTCTGAAACAGGAAGGAATTTATACCTGAGGAGCAGCAATGACCAAATGAATTAAATAGTGTGATGAATTTCTGCATAAGGATAAGAACTCTGCAGTCCAGTCAAATTCGATCATCATCTCACCATGGTGGGGGTGGGCCCAATGACCCTGCTGTTCATGGGCTCTGGGTTCCCTGCCTGGACCCAGGGGTAAGTTTAGCAGTGGACATGTTTGGAGAGGGGACAGTGGAGATAAGGACTCACCTGGCAACTACTCACTCAGATGCCTAGTGGAGCATATAGTATGGCTGGTAAGGAAGATTTTTCACGGGGAGATGACACTTGAAGTGCATTTTATAAATAAGTAAAGCAAGTAAAAGAAAAAGCAATTAGTCAAGAAATAGCTTTAATTAATGATAATACCATACTAATCCTTTTTATTTATTTATTATTTGCAGTCTCCCTTCCGTGCTAAAATATGTTTGGATATTGCCTGATTTAATTCCTACAAATGTTCTATAAAATATTTTCTATAAATGGGATAATTGAATCTAGTGAAAGTTTCATCACTTACCTAATTTCAAATATCAAAGAACTATAGATCTGGAAACTTAGACAAACATTGTGACATAGGATTCACATTCGCCCCACCACATATTTCTGGCTTACAGAATTTAGCAACTGAAATAAACTTACTATAAATGTTGGCTTTCAGTTTGGAGCCATGAATATGAAAAAAAGTGGGAATGAATGAAGGTATAAGGGAAATCAAATGTTCTATTATTATAAGAAGGTGTCATGCCTGAAAGTTTAGATTTCTGCTCTGAAAACTGAATTTCTTACAAAATGAGATTTTGAGTGTTTCAGTTCTTGAAATTCACTAAGCCATGTCTAATCATTGCAAAACATTCATAATAGTGAGATTAAATAATAACATGATTTGTGATTATTTTAAAGTGTAGAAATTTACAGAATTCACAATTTTTGTACATAGTTTATAACATACAAGCATACATAAAATGTAACATGCTTTATGACAGATAGTGGTTTTAAAAGGTCTTATACAAAACACACTTCCCACATATATGGCCTGATATATATTTTGATGATATATATTATAATGGATGATTAAGTCTCTAAAACAATGTAATTGGACACAGACATACCAAATATTTTTCCCAATATAAAAGTATGAATTCCTATGCTATGAAGAGTAAACTAATTAATGTTTATCTATTTGATTACTTATACTCAGAAGCTACATTTCATTTTTCTTAAAACAAAATATTTGTTACAATAGCTCTAATTCATTAAGGGGAGGAATGCAAACTATTATAACTTCTTAGGACCTTTCGGCTGACTTTTACAAAGCTAAACACAGGTTTAACACACATTTACTAGTATTTAATTGAATTTTTATACCTGCCAGATACTGTGTATATAAATCTCCATATGCACACAAACCTGTTTGTGCTAGTTACATTCATAATTGCCAAATCTTTAGAAGCAGCCAAATGCCCTGCAATAAGGTAGTACATAAGCAAAGTGTGGCCCATCTATACAATGGATTATTTTTCAACAATAAAAAGAAACGAGCTATCAAACCAAAAATAGACATGGAGTAATACATGTTGCTAAGAGAAGGAAACTAGTGTGAAAAGACTATGCGCCATGTTATTCCAACCATATGACAAGCTGAAAAAGGCAATTATTATAGAGACAATAAAATGAATTCCGAAAGTAAGTAGAAGGAAAATAGGAATGAATAGGTGATGTGATTCACCTACTACAAGGGCATTTTTAGTATGCAGAAACTATCCTGTATAATACCATAATCGTGAATACATGACATCACGTATTTGTCAAAGCTCTTGTTAATATCAGAAGAAATTATAAGGGGCCAAATAGAGTACATGGTAACTTTTTGGGTAATTTTACTGTAACCTGAAACTACTCTTGAATGAGTCAATCTGTTTACTAGGAAGCCAAAAATTTTACTCCAGAAACTTTTCCTTGGCAATTCAAGAAAAGTATAACTGAATTCAAACATTAAAATAAGTTCAATATATTTCAAAATTCAGAGAGAGTCAGGTCCTCGTTCATTTTAGAAACTTGGCTTCTTACTGATTAAAGAACTGTTCAAAACATGCAAATGGAAGAATCTGGACTTGAACTCACTTTGCTTATCTCATAGTTGGTACTATTCTTCCCAACACCAGCAGAATGATGTGATGTTTGTGAAAGAATTAATGGTGTAGATCCAAGCTATGAGATATTTTTTGAACACTGGTGAAAATGTGAATGCATAAAACGCTTTGTTGTTCCAATAATGATCTGTCTTAGTCACTTTGCCTGTCACTCAGACTCAATGCTCTGTACCAGAAACTTCAGAGTGGTTTGTTCTGACTTGTGGCTGCGTTCTCTGCTAGGTTGGCTCCAATGCAGAAATGGCACCATGGAAGGGCCAAGGCAGAGGAAAGCTGCTCACCTCATGGAAACCAGGAAGTAGGTAGAGTCAAAGAAGGGGTAGGGTGGTACGCGCTTCCAGATCAGGCCCCGAGTTAGCTGCCTCCAACCAAGCTCCACCTCCTAACAAGTCAGCTATGAACTCATCAGTAGACTAATTTAGGAATGAATACCGTGCCTCCATGATTCAATCAACTTCCTAATACATGAATCTTTTGGGGGACACTCCAGAGAATGTATTGGGTATGCTATGTCCCCCCAATTCCTCACATACTTTTGAGGGGGCTAAGTCTGGTGCTTGCTTGTGTTCAGCTTGTTGTCTAGTGCTGGGATTGGCAGTGTGAGTGCTGCACACACCTGGGGTGGAGCTGAGATACAGTGTATGGGAAGGCGGGTCTTCCTCTTGTGCTTCAGTGCTTTGTCTCTCTCTCTCTCTCTCTCACCAGCACACCTTGCAGCTTGTGGCCACCATGAATGGTGACCCTGCCATGCCATGCTGCCTTGGAGCTAACTAAGTAAGGACTGAAACTCCCAAGAAACTGTAAGAAATAAACCTTTCCTTCCCTAATTTTGGGCGTCAGGTATTTTGTCTCGGCAACAAGCGAAAAGTAACTAAGATGTAAGCCATATTTGCAAAATACACATACTTAAACACATGTGCACAAATTTACATGCAGATACATGTGCATATTTACTTTACACACATGCACACATATACATGTATATACACTGTCATATGCCAGATAGATAGATAGATGGATAGACTCTGAAACTCAGGCAGAAACTACTTGTTTTGCAGATTCCCTGAACATCTGTGTAGATGTTTTGCATTACATTTTGGGACAGAAGGGGAGTGTTGGTTTCTGAACAATTTCTAACTCATATGAATTCCATCTATTTAAAAATTATAGCATCTTTGTAAATTTTTGTAACTTGGCAGAGCTTGTATATGAAGATGACAAATTTCAGCTGGAAAAAATATGTTGTGAAAAATATTTCAGATGTCACATCACAACTGGGGCCTCTGCTAACCCCTAAGTACAGCTGTACCATATTATTACATCACTATTTTATTTGCATTCCTGAGTCATAAAGAGTAAGTGGATTTCCACCTGGTATATTATATCATTCTTTTTCTATGATGAGAGCAAAATATTAATGAACAAGTTATTCAAACAGCCTAACATCATTTGCTCTGGTAGATCAAATTATTTGAAAGAATATTTTTTCTTTATAGACCCAAATAACTGTAAAATCAAGTATATCCAAAAGAAGAATTGCTAAGTATATCATAATTTGCACAGAGTTAAAAAATCAAAGAACAAGAAAGTATAAATGATTTTTGTTTAATATGCTTTTAATATATCTTCAAAGTACCTATTTTTCTGTTTAGTGTTATGTTACTTCTTTGAAGTCTCAAAGATATTCAATATGTAACTCCAAAATCCAAAGTCTTCCTTACCATCAAGCACAGCAGGGTTCACGCAGCCTAGGAGAGAGAAAAAGATGAAGAAGGAGGAAGAGGAAGAAGGGAATGAGGAGGGGAAATGAGGAAGGGAGGCAAAATGAAGGAGAAGGAGAGAGACAAAAGAAATGAGTTTACTAAATTTATTAAAACAAAGGAACAGAAAAAAAGAAAGAAAAAAGAAAATCCAGTACAGACAATGTATCTACAAGTGTAACTTGACTTAGTGCAGTTGTCTTATGTTTTATACGTTCTTTGACCTATTATTCTGGTTATCAATCTGTATATATGATAATTAACTTTAAAAGTTCTTCTGAATGTGATGCTGGAAAAATAAAAGGGGGGTGGAAGAAGGAAGAAAGAGAAGCAAACTGAAATGTGTTATGTCCATGTATTAAGTCCCTACATTGACGTGTACTAATAAAAGTCAAAAAAGAAAAAAGAAATACATAAATCAAATTTATCATAATTTACTCAAAAATTCTCATGCTTGCTATGTGTTTTCATCTCTAGTGAAAGGTAAGTGTTAATATCACACAGGAAAGCAGGGTTACCCAGTTTAAGAATACTCTCTGAACTAGTGCCATGCTGGAGGCAAAAGTATGTCTCAGTCTTCTGCTTTGTATTATAGCGAGCTGCTTCTTGAGCAATGGATAAGGGATGAAAATGTCTTTTCTGTCTTATGGCATATCTTTCCAATATCTTATCACTTCAGAAATACTTCAGTAGATGATGCAATTCAGAAGTACCAACTGTTTCCCATGAGAGTCTCTAAATGAAGTTTGCTAATATAGAGGGCAACTATTGACAAACAACTTGTATAATAAGTCCCCGTCTTACTAGCGAGTTCTATCCTGGGAGAACATTCATAAATCAGATTGGTTCAGAAGTCCGATAATGTGAGTCTTATATACCTCTGACACAGACATACAATATAAAGCATAGAAAAGGCAAACACACACAAATACAGTAGGTCCGCGACTGTGCTGTACTACAGTACACTATCACACTGTACAGTAAGCACACAACAGCACACCTGTGACAATGTGCAGCAGACACGTGAGTTATTCCCACAATTTGATCACATCTATGAGGGTTTATAATGAAAGATCTGTTCATATCTATGAAAGTTTGCACCTTGAATGGTTTTTAAGTTGGGATCTTACTGTATTTAATAAATTAGCCTTTTCTATTCATAGTTTTTTGTTAAGGACCCAAGGCAAAGGATTAAACACCACTTATATCTTCAAAAGTATGCCTTTGGGAAAGCTTGTGAAGAAGGAAATGTGGTAATGTTCTCAGGGTTGTTGGCAGAGGAAATGACCTAGTAGGATCACACTAGTAAGCCTATGTCTTGCCTTCACATCAAAGCACTGTTGGTAATGATTTCCCACTGCCAAGCTAGGTTGAGAAACTTTCCATTACAAGGAAGTTTCATGGACTTGTAACCTCGGGATCCTTATTATGAAGAAAAATTCCAGATGCCTGAGAGAGTCCTTGTATCCACAGCAATGGGTTGGATGGAGGCCCAGCCATATGCAGGGAGGTACACAGAAAGTGCTGGCTGATTGTCACAATTCCTGCACAGGTCCATAGGCAACTTTTCAATTTAGTTCTTTGAAAATGCTGTTTCTGCTTGAACCCTAACAAATCCAAAACAATAATAATAGCTGAATATTATATGAGTATTACTGCAAGTCAAATATTACATTAAGAAATTAAGAATAATTTTCACAAAAATACTTATGATGATTGAGGCTGATGCATATCATTTACAGGTCAATATTCTGAACCTTAGAGCAACTGATAAGGTTGTGCATCTAGGCCTGAAACTCAAATTGCTTGACTCTATAGAAACCTACTTAGTCTCTTAATTATAACATGACCCTAAATCAAACATAATCTTAATATCTCTTAGCAATATCAAAGAAATCTACATATAAAAGTGCTTAGAAAGAAATGGTAATTGAAAAAAATTATATCAGAGCTAGTTTTTCAAATTATTTTTCCAAAGGGTAAAATTTCCACATTATACTTGGCTATTACAGTTTAAAATGATGCAGTAGGCATTCATACCTCTTAAACTAGCAGTGTATATTCTTACACTTGGAAATTCTGGTTTTAACATTAGCTACGTGGTAGTTGCAATGCCTATATAAATCTGCCCAACAACAAAAGAGTGAATGGTACAACAGCTGTCACTGCTTTTCTTCAAAAACACCAATAGCTGTTGCAAACTAATCCTACTAAGGCAGGCTGATGTCATTCTGCATTTGATGTCTTGAGAAATATCTACCAATCTGTAAAACTTATCACCCGCTGTAACAGAAAAAATGTGTCCTTACTTAGTGTCACTAGTTAGCTTTTCCAAAAGCCTAATAGTACCAGAAACTATCTTGTCCACATTTTTTAAGTCAAGTAAAATTTTATCTCAACCTCTCCCCCTTAACATTATAGGAGATTTAATATCTAGACATGTTATAGTCATACCAAAGTGCATTACTGCTTCACCAGGGGAATAACTGAGTAAGAATGATGACTACAAAGTTGAATTTGTATAATTTATTATAGGTTCCTGGCAGTTTTATCTATTAGTTATGCTATTCTATATCAGGAATAGAAGAGAAACATTATCTCTGAGAAATATAGGAATGCCATTTACATTAGTTGTTCTGTCTTCATATTAAAACACAAATGCTACACTCAACCCAAATTCAATTCAGTCATATCCATTTCCCTCTCTCTGTTTCTGTGTCTGTCTCTGCCCTGTCTCTCCTCTCTGATCTGTGTCTCTCCTCTATAGTGTACTGGAGACTAAACCCAGTGCCTTCACATTGAGCTACATTTCCACTCCTACTCCTTATTCATTTATTTATTTTGAGGCAAAGTCTTACTAAGTCACCAAATTGCCCAAACTTGGATGGAACTTTGGAACATGAGTTCTTCCTGCTCCAGCCTCCCAGAGTGCTGGGGTTATAAGCATGTGGCACCATACTCAGACTTCCTTATATCTCTCTCAGAAGCAAAAATGACTGCATGTATGAAGAAACAGACCAGTAAATTAATGAAAAATCAATCCCTTGATTAGGATGACTGTCATTTTTTCTACACATTGAAGGCTAATTAATCGAACAATTGCCTTATATAATTGGTTAAAATCCTCATTTACTTGATTCCCCTTTATTCATAGAAAAGGTGGAAAGAAATTCACATTGTTGAACATCAATTATGTGTGAGATATTGGATTATAAAATCATTTAAACCTTAGTATAATTGTGATATGTTGAAAAAGACAGTTAAAACACAAGGATGAAGTCTTTGCAGCCAGGCATGGTAGCTCACGCCTTTAATCCCAGCACTCGGGAGGCTGAGGTAGGTGGAGCGTTGTGAGTTTGAGGCCGGCTTGGGCTACAATGTGTGCAAGGCCAGCCTGAACTGCATAGTGCGACCCTGCCTTGAAAAACATAGAGTTGGGAGTTTGGCTCAGTGGCTTACGCACCTGCTTGCAGGAGTGAGGTTGTGAGTTTGATCCCCGGTACCACCAAAAAGAAAAAAACAGAATGAAGTCTTTGCTATCAGACATGTATTTGAATTCAAGCTGGGGAGTACAGAGAATAGATGTAGAGTTTCTCTATGGAAAGAATGTTTACAAATTGAAACTCTCCTTCGATATAAAAGAAATACTGATGGTTCAAAAATGTCAACTTTATTTCCGATAAAACCCATGCATGGCTTCGGTTATAGGAAAAGTGAGTTTGATAAGACTCTCTGTTTTTATATTTATTCTCATTCTCCCCCCAGGGATTAGCATAACGCACTACGGAGAATTTGAGGTCCATTGAGGGACACCCCCTTACCTCAGCGTTCTAGGATAAAGAAGGAAGAAAATGAATGGAGAAAAATTCCTTGTGTTCAAAAGCTTAGCATAATTTAATTCCTTCTGACAGAGCACGATGTCAGGCACTTGTTGAAAACATGACGTTTATTATCAATTTAAGGCACACGTGTTCACATTTTTCTATCCTGGAAACCAGATCTTTAACACATGATGTTATGTGTTCAAGTATCAGAAAGGCAAAGAATCAAACCTGGATCAAACGATATGGCAAGCAGGAAAATAGCTCCTCAAAGACGATCAGGTCCTAATCCCTGAATTTGTGAATACCTTATATTACATGATAATGGGAAATCAAGGTAGCAAATTGATTTAAGGTCTCTAGTTAGCTGCCTCAAAATTGGGAGTGTATCCTGCATTTCCCAGGTGGCCTTAGTGTAAGCAGGAGGGACCTCACATATGCAAAGTGGGAGGTAGAAGAGTTAGTGTCACGGTGACATGACACAGAACAGATCGGCTGTCCCTGGCTTTCGAGAGGGAAGTGGATGATGCAGCAGACTGTGAGCAGCTGGGGTTCCTGGAAAAGGGGAAGAGACGAATTCTACTTCAAACATCTTCAGAAAGAAGCATGGTCCTGTCTTCACTTCCATCTCAGACCAGCGAGGACATTGCAGATTTCTGTCTTTGAGGACAGTAAGACGATAATTTGTGCGGTTTCAAGCCACTGCATTTAGGGAATTTAATGAATTAAAGGGAATTTAAGAAAATTTCTGCAGCAATACAAAATTAATACAGACTAGAAATAAAAATCAAAATCAAACCAAAAACAGTTCTTTCCCAACACCACACTGTCTCCAAGCACCTGACTGCACAAGAAGGGAATCAAAGGATGAGGTCTCAGGGATGGGTTAGCAAGTAAGGTGGTGGAAATCTCTGATACTGTATTGAAGTGGAAAGCAAAAGGGCCATTTGTTACTGATGTGCTTGAGAAACACTGCATGGGAAGTTTTGGAGAAAGGAGAAGAAAGAATAAACCCTCTTACTCTAGCCAATTTCCTATTTTTAGAGAAACTTAAATAAAATGGCACAGAAAGAGCATCTCTGTAGCAGTTTTTCATGAACACATTATGCTTTGTAGGCAATTTAAAACCACACTGTCATTCTGTGGCTCCGTCGTAAAAATGGGTTACAAAAATACAGATTATTGCACAGCAAAAGAACTCCAAAACAATGTATCATGTCTATTTAAGTCTACCTTTTAATCTAACACTAAGCCAAAACATTTTGAGGAAAAAAAAAATCGAACATTAAGACTAACTTGCCCCATTTTGGAAACTAGTAAGAATGATTATTAGTAGTTTGGTTAATTATGGCCTTTAGGACATCAACTGCCCTTCTGAGATGAAGTCGCCTCTTTCGTATTCCGTTTGGTAGAAATCATATATCTTATTTGTGATGTGCCTGGAAAGACCTAGTACCAACTAAAGGATACAAAAGGCCATGGATTTCAGGACAGTTAGCATCAGAAAATTATAAATAGTTCAGTTATTTACATTTTGTTTTTTATAGTGTAGAAGTTCAGGTACACTACAATTTTTTCACTGCTACTTAAGAATCACATTTTGGAAGACGTTCTCTACTTTGACCCAGAATCCTGGGTCTTCCAGACATATTTTATTTTGTGATACACTTGCACCTGGTCATTTCTGTTTGTCCTTAACTTCTGGAATCTAGAATTTAGAAAGAATTCAGAAAGGCATCTGTTTTATAAGACCGCTGCCACTGCTTTCAGTCTTGAAGTTCAGAGAGAGTCGAAAGGATTTGACTTGCTTTTTTGACCACAGATTCTAGAAAAAGCCATTTAAGAAGTACATCTGGGAGACACTCTTTAATGGGATGTAAATTCCCTGAACTGGCAGCCCGTAACTCGCAAGAAGTATTTTCTTATGTCTTCATTTACCAAGTCGCTTGAAAAAGTTTGAGCAATCATCTGGGAAAACAAACAAATAGATGTAGTGTAAATAAAGGTGGTGTTAATAAACTGATGTTGTTTTCTAAGAGTTGTGGCTATTCCTGCTGAAATGTGAATAGGACCTGCTGGACCAGCAAAGCCTCTCTCAGATCAGCCACGTGGGGACTGTGAGGTTCTTCAACATGGGCGCTGTGTTTTACGGCCTCTAATTTACAGATTTCTTTTTATGTGAAGGAAATCTTTGTTCATACCAGTAAACGGCCTTTTCTCCTAACTAATCACCAACTCTACGGCCAACAAAGTCCCTGTACGTGTCATTATGGAGTATCAGAGTACACAGCTGTAACTGCTTTCCAAAAGACTTTAGAGATTTAAAAAGCAAAAAATAATACACAAGCGATGCTGAAAGCTACTTATCACAGAACAAGATTTGCTTTTATTTAGTAATAAAGTAGTATTTCTAATTTTGTCTAGTCTGACTTGCAAATCCCTGCTCTTTTCTTTTCAATGAGCCATATTTATCTTTTTGAGCAGGAGAAAGGAACACTTTCAGTACTGGTTCAGTGTTTCATACAGGGAGGTTGAGGGGCGACAAGGGCATTGTCATTTTACATAGGTGAATAAAAGAAAGGACCATATTTTAGAAAACTCAAGAGATATTAGAGACTGATTAGTTCTCACTCCTGCTTAAGGGGATAGTTGAGTCTGTACCTAAACTTCCTCTAGTCAACAAAATGCAGACACTCAATTGCAAATACAAATCACCATGCTTTCAATTCTTTAAGAGTTTTTTAAAATATTCAGTTTGGGGTTTTTTGTCTTGTAGATTATTTATTATAGTCTCTCAGCCTGTAATCTATTGAAAAGAATAGATCACTATGAAGTGATTATGCAAACAGGAAAACATGAAAACACTACAGTAATTACTTAGAGATAAGTCCTATTCATGTTGTGGAAATTTAGAGTATAATAAGAGCTGTGAAATAACATCAAGAATCAATTCCTTTAGAATACTGTACCACTCAGAAAGAATCTTTCCTTCCTCAGTCATCCTGTCACTGGATCACCACAAAAATTGTGAGAAATAGTTGTTCCTTAATTTTTCTTTGTGATTCTAAAGCACAAAGCATGCACAATTTTTTTTTTTAGGGTCTTGCTATGCAGTCCAGGTTGACCTTGAACTCACTATGTAGACCAACCTGTCCTCGAAGCTACAGCAATCCTCATGCCTCTGTCTCTTGAGTGCCAGGATTGCAGGTGTGCACCATCACATCAAGAAGCATGCATGTTTATAATATGCAAATCATGTTGAGAATATAATATTGATGGTTCCATGATGAACTATTCAAAAGTAAAATTCAGACATTACAAAGAGGTAATCTGTGAGATGTACACTCCTCCTATTGCGTTTTGTTTGTACCTTGGATTCTCACAATAATTTGAGGAAAAATTAAAATTGATAAATTTCACGTAAAAGTCTAGATTTTCAAGTCATATATTCTAAAGTGACATCAAACTGATAGACAGATTAATAGCCATTCTCTTAAAAAAATGTCACTTTTAGTTTCTCTAACTCATTCAATATAGGCAAATGTGTTTATATCCAGAGTTCAACAAAGATGATCCCATCAGATTTATAAATTAATATTTTCTTTGATAGGAATAAAAGATCTATATATTGAAAATTATAGTACTCTGATAAAGGAGACGAAGAGGATATCAGAAAATGAAAGCATATTCCTTGCTCATGGCTAGGAAGAATCAATATTGTGAAAATTGCCATACTTCCAGAACTGTTATACAGATTTAATGGAATCGTAATCAAAATACCATTAGCATATCTCACAGGTCTAGAGAAAACATTCCTAAAATTCATTTGGAAACAGAAGAGACCTAGAGTAGCAAAAGCAAACCTGGACAACAAAGGCAAGGCAGGAGGCATCACAATCCCTGACTTCAAATTGTCCTACAAAGCTAGTGTAATAAAATCAGCATGGTACTGGCAAAAACGAAACAGACTTAAGGATCAGTGGAATCAATTAGAAAATGCAGACACAACTATTAACACACTCAGTCACCGTATGTTAGGCAGAGGGGCAAACATGTTCACTGGAAGCAAACCTCTTTAATAATGATGCTCGAAAAACTGGCTTTCCACATGCTGAAAACTAAACTAAGCCCATTTCTATCACTATACACTAAAGTCAAAATGTATCAGAGATCTAAATATTAAAACAGAAACACTAACTCTACTGGAAGAGAAAGCAGGTAGAAATCTTGAAGATATAGGAGTAGGCAGAGAGTTCGTGAACAATACCCGAACTGAATATGAAGTATGTCACAGAATCAACTAGGATCTCATCTTATTAAAGCATTTTTGCACATAAAAAGAGATCACCAACAGTGAAAAGACAACTCATGTGAATTGAAAAAAATCAGGATCCCCAAATTCAAAGACCCAACCAAAAAATGGGCATCTGAGATGAATATGCACTTCTCAGATGAAGGAATACAAATGGCAAATAAATATATGAAAAAAAGTTCTACATCACTGGTCATTTGAGAAATGCAAACTAAAACAACACTGAGATTTCATCTCACCCAAGAAAGAATGGCTATCATTAAGAAGTCAACCAACAACAAATGCTGATAAGGCCCTGGGGAAAAAGGAACAATTCTTCACTCTTGGTGGAAGTGTAGGCTGGTATAACCACTGTGAAAATTAGTGTGGAGATTCCTCAAAAAACTAGGATTAGAGTTTCTATTTGTCCCAGCTATTCTCCTTCTGAGTATTTTCCCAGAAGAATTAAAAACATAATACCACAGCAATATATGGGCACCCATATTTACAGCAGCACAATTTATAATAGCTAAATCTTGGAAACAAACCAAATGCCCAACAATCAAGGAATGGATAAAAAAGATGTGATCTTTTAGTACAATGGAGTATTATTCAGATATGGAAAGGACAAATTTGAGACTTTTATTGGTAAATGGATGCTACTTGACACCGTACTCATAAGTGAAATAAATCAGATTCATATGTGTAAACATCGTATTATTTGTAATGTAAGAAACTGAAAGAGGAAATAAGATTCAAAATGTGCAATATATATTGTGAAATTGGAAGAAACTGCTCAAAAAAAAAAAAAAGAACAACTGAGATGGGGGAAAGGAGAAAAGATGGAAGGGAAAAGAAAAAAATATATATATACACACAAGACAACTAAAATAATTATACAACTAATCTAATTTCTATTAGTTCATTGAAATAAAGGTTTGTGCTTACATTGTTTGATCATTTTTTCATGTAATGAAACTCTCTGAGATGAAGTGGTTTTCATGTCTTGTAATCTGAGCAACTACTTTAAAAATAACAAAATGCAATGTATTAACCATTGTTGATCTACTATTGTTTCAAAATTCTGTATCATTGTTTTTTGCTTTTTCACTTCAAAATAAAAAACTTTTCTTTGATTCACTGAATCTGTTACATAACTATCTATCTATCATCTATCTATATTATATACATGTATTATATTGAACTAAGTAACAAGAATTAAAAGAGGAAGTTCTTGTCCTAACGTAGACTCTAGTGTATGGAGATTTGGATAAACTTCATGTATTCTGTTATATTTCATTGCAAATGACACATGCAATAATTTTGAAATATATCCCTTTACTTAATATATTACAGCATTCAGGCCTCTGCTGATGAATTGCAATGATCCGGGTGATGTGGAAGCACATGATACATCTTATCTAAAAATGAAAGTCTTCCAATAACTCTCTGAGGTGAAATAGCTTTGTTTTTTATTCTAAATGTGATTTTACACACCAGTCTCAAGGAAGAAAATGTACTCAAAGTCTGTGAGTTATGAAGTAATGAAGCTATGATGGAGATGCTCCTCTGATTAACACAAAAGATCAACTCTCTTGTAGTATCTTATCACATGCTGCAAAAAATCAGCTTTTGCTTCAACATTTCCCTTGGAATCCATCTTGCCCAAATCTTCATGTTTATTGGCACATTTGCTATCTTCTAAATTATAGTACTATCTTTTTATTCTGCTATAACTAACACGAGTTGCTATTTCTCCTGCTTCCTAAATAATTTGCATTCTGTTTTTTAAGACTTTCAAAAGAAGATTTATTTTTACTTTCGTTTTTGTTTTTAATTTTCTGTTTTCAGTCACAAACCAAAGAGCCAACATTGCAGGTTTTTTGTTTGTTTGTTTGTTTGTTTGTTTTTTACAGCAACAGCATTTTTCATAGTGTTGTTTATGCCATTTTATCATACAAACTTTCCTTTGTCAGCCATGTGAAACCAGTGGATGTATGTTTGTGATGGTAAAGAAAATACATTAGCACACACATGAGATTACATGGTGCAATCTTGAGTGATTATGAAATGTTACTCTCATTGATAATATTAATGTGTCATATGTAATATGAACCTGTCAACATATTGTGCCTTACATACGTGAGTATGAAAATAATTAGGCCTTAAAGAAATTAATTTCTGAATCAGTAAACTTAAATTAAGTGTCTGGCAGATCTGTTTTGTTCATAGATGAAAATTCACATAAAACAAGTGAATTACTTTCTGCCAATCAAGTTCTTTCTCTTAAGAATAAAATATAACTTTAGAACTTTAATCTTCATTCACACTATAGGTAAAGAAATTCTGTGTTTGTGTGTAAACCCCTTAAGAAAAGAGCTTGATTAATATTTACAGTTATCTTCAGGGTACAATTTAATGCAAGTGAAAACATACAGTAATGCATCACTACAAACACATAAATCATGTGCCTTCATAATTCATAGCTGTATTCTCCATGCAAATATTATGAAAAATGAATTTTTTTTACTGAACAGTCAGGTTTAGTCAATAATTATCCAGAGAAAGCAATAAGGTTAAAAATCAAATGGTTATAAATTTGGCAAACATGGATTAACAATTTTAGTGGTTGTAAATCATATTGCAAAATTTTTTAAACCATCAATTCTTGTGTTCTTCACTAAAAACTTTTTAATTTTGGAAAAACAGGACTCATACATGTATATGAATAAATATATTCTTTCCAATGTTTTCCTACATGATAATTAAGGCCTGTCATGAGGACAAGGTATAGTAGAACTACTTGACACTAGATTGATATTCATACTTTCTCAGATTTAAACTGTATTATAATCTATAAATAATCTTGCACAAATAGTCACAGAGATACCTTGATTAAGTTTAAAATAAACCATGATTGCACCTCTAAAGATACAAATAGTTTCAAATCTTATTTTCATATCTCTTAATCTTTAAAATATTAGCTTATGAATGAAATGGATAGTGGTCTATATCAAACTTTTATAGACTATGATAATATGATTTTTACTTAGTGAATTTTTATAGCATGTATTAATAAGAGCATGTCATGTTTTAGTTGATTAGTACCATAAAACCAAGTCTTGATTTATGTATTCTACCAATCACACTTTTTACTTAGCATTATTTAAGTACATACTGTACTTGTAACTAAAAGTAGTAGTGCTTTATCCTTTCTTGAAAGAGATAGACCGAAATGAACTGTCTTTGTATGTGAGACACACACACACGTAAAAGTATATGTGCACAATTGAATGCTAGAGTTGATTTAAGTCTAAGTCTTTATAGAAAATTATATTTAGGTGAATATTGAAATTTAAATGATTTCACTAGCTGATTGAAAAGAAAACAGAGTGTAAGCCTGAGCTCTGCTGAGGTATGGACAGTGTAATGCGTTTGGGTTCCTCCAGTTTTTCTTGAGACTGGTTTTTATATAGAGCACAAAAATAACAAATTAGGAGATAAGAATGGAGGCCTATTCAAGAATCTGTCATTAATTTCTCATTTTCTTTTAGTATTATAAGATAGCCATATGTGACCACTTAAACTATACTTTTAACAAACTAAAATTAACTATAAGAGAACATTAAATGCCACAATTACCACGGACACATTAAAGGTGCTAAATAGCCCCGTGTGGCCCCCACCCTGGGAAGCATGGCGATCATCCACAGATCACTGCAGGTGCTTTCATTGGACGGCACTGGATCATGAATAGGAATTTTAATGCAGAGAAGTAATGAAAAAGTGAATGGATTCAGGTTATGATATATACTTTTAAATAATAACAACAATTTTTCAGTCAAACAAAGCAATATGTCACTATTGGGTCAGCAATAATTCGATCTACTGCTCAAAGAATTAAGTAAATTAGAATATTTGAACTAACTCATGACCAAAGGTTTGCCTCTATTTTGATCTTCATGTTGATTTTTAAACAACAAATATCACTGTTAAATTCCTAATTTGCGTTTTGTCACTGTTGCAGCTTTACAGGTGATGGCTTCGAGGCAGACAGTATTGGAATGAAGTTTATTAGAATGAAGTTTATTTCCGATATGCTGACAGACAGCCTCAATTAAGGGGCCATTAATGGGGATAAAGAAGAGATTGTGATCAATATCACATGACGAACGTTGAGGCCATTGAGGTAGGAGTGCTAGGAAGGTAAAACAACAAATACTAAATTTTTAGCCTGAGAGTTAACATGTAGGCTGTTTTGTCATTTCTTGAGGTGAAAAATACACGAGGAAACATTAATGTTGGTGAACAGCAATGGGTTCAATTTTTATCACGTTTAGAATGAGGTGCCTGTGGAATGTCCTAGAACAAATATTCAGTGGAAGAAAGAGTAGAAAATTGTAGGTCATCAAGCATATATCTAGACTCCAGCATGGAGTTCACCATACTATGCCAAATCGAGTCACCCTCTGTTTTGATAAATAGCTCTTTACAATATAAAGTTCACTGACCCTTGCTCTAGACAAGTGATTGTTGCACTCTGTAGTAAACCCACATTCCTCAATCAACAGTCAACTAAGCCTAGTCATTTGTCTGATAAATAGGAAAATATTATTTGTTAAGAAAACAACTGAATCTGCTAAAAGATAAAATATGTAAAACTCTTGCAGCCATAGGTGTAGGCAAGGAGTTTCTGAATAGAACATTTGTTGCACAGGAAATAATACCAAGAATGGAATTATCAAATTAAAACACTCTGCACAGCAAAAGAAATAAGCAGCAGAATAGATAGCCTATAGAATAGGGGGGAAAAAGTGCCAGCTATTCCTAATATCTAGAAAGTAAGAATAATTTTTAAATAATAGAGAACTAATATCTAGACAATATAGACAATTCAAAAAAATTAGACTTCTCCTTCCCCAAAAAGACTCAGTCAAAAAATGGGCAAGTGGGATGAATAGACGTGTACCAGAAATACAAACAACCAATAAAATATTAAGAAATGTTTTGAATCTGGCCATTAGAAAAATCCAAATGCAAACAACACTGAAATTTCATTTTACTTGAGAAAAAATGGTCATCACTAAGAAATCAGACAATAATAAACACTGGTGAGGTTGTGGAGAATAAAAAGAACCTTCCTGTATTGGAAGTTCTTCAAAAAGTTAAAATAGAAATAGTCTATTGTCTAGAAAATTCACTTCTCAGTATTCATCTAAAATAACTGAAACTAGGATCCTGAGAAGTATTTGAACTCTGACATTCATTGATGGGATATCCACAATAACCAAGGCATGAAAACTACCGAAACATTCATTGAGAGATGAGTATATTAAGAATATATGGGATAGGAATGTAGCAAAATATTATTCAGCTATCAGAAAGAACGAGGTCATAGCACATCTAACAATAGGGAGGAAGCTCGAGGATGCCATTCTAAGTCATGTAAGCTAGGCATAGAAAGACAAAGCGAGGGTCTTCTATTTGAGGTTTTGAATTATTAGAAAGTACAATGGTGATTTCTAGGAGTTTGGTGAAGAAAAAAATGGGTAATTACTATAAAACAGGTACAAGTTTTAATTATGAAGGTTGTTATTTCTTAGAGGCATGACAAACAGCTTTGTGTTTACATTCAGCACTGAGCTGTACACATCACACAGTTTGATGAGAGGGTCAACTTCATGTTACACATTCATATAAGAGCAACAGAAAGAGGGGAAAAAGCCTAAAGCAATAGAATTTTAAAAGTTACAAAGAAAAAAATTTACCTACTTACTAAACTGAGATAGGTCTACTTTAAACAAAAATATATAAAGAATTTAGAATTCGTTCTTATAATTATGATATGAAGAAACTGATCTGTATAATAATCACCTTTTTTAGAATCAGAGTAAAACTGATTTTTCTGGGCAAAATGCATAACTTGAAGTCTGGCTAGACAGCAGAACTCAGTCTCAGTTGACATTTCCTTAGCTGAGGTAGAAGTCACTACAGCTATAAATTGGAAGCAATGCTTAAATAGTAATTTTTTTGAATTTGTGGAGATGAAATGTGGACTTGAAAGAAATGTGAAAAACTCCTGGCTTCTACTTTGCTAATTCTCAAGTTGGAGATAGAAGGAAGTTGCTGTCATGACTCTGGAATGGGGAGAGGATGAGAAATCATTGGGCAATATGTCCACAGTTTTCTCTGGAACAAAATCTACTCTCCAGGGGAGAAAACTTTTCCAGTGTCATGTGTTCACTCAGGGAAGTGGTTTTAAGCTACTTCATATCCTGTACTCTTTCTGTTTTACCAAAGCAGAGGGGAAAGTGTAACAGGAAAGTGCACACTTGAGAAGGTCACAGCCCAGGCATAAATGCTTGAAAGACTAATATTTCATCATAAGTTTACGGAATACTCTCCTCTATTCTTTATTACTAGATAATAGGGCTCCAGTATATTAACTATAGGTGTATGAACTGGAAGAAGCAAATGCCCTCGGAAGAAAAAGAGGACATAGGAATAATCAAAGCCAAGAAGGGAGATCAAACTAGGATATAGAGGACTTTGCAACTTTTCTCATCTAATGCCACATCAGATAAGGATGGAGTTCAATTCTTAAGCAAAATAGTAGAAATCTTCGCAATAATACCCTATTTATCTAACTTTTCATGTCTCAACAAAGCATGCCTAGCTTTTACAAAATATGTCGTTACGACATATAAGCAAGAAAAGTCTCCCAAAGAGACAAAATAGGCATCAGAAAGAAATTCAGATATGACACTAATGTTGGAATTTTTAGACCGATATTAAATCCATAAAAATCTATGACAGTATGTTATAGAATTTAATGGGAAATGGTTTAAGAACAGATAGGAAGTGCAAGTGGTAAGAAACAGACTCTGAGAAAGAATCCAATGGAAATACTTGGAAATACAGTGTAACAAAAATAAAGAATGCAATTGATTCTTCAATTTATACCACTAGGCTTGGTATAGTTGAGGAAAGAATCACTAAGCATGAAGACAGGTCAGCAGAAACTTCATGACCTAACCTCCAATGAGAGAAAAAGGAGAAAGTTCCAAAGAATCAAAATTATGGAACATCATTCAAAGGTGCAATTTATACACAGCTAGAATACCAGAAAAATAAATAATAGTGACCAAGAATCTTCTAAATGAATGATATTTACCAAACTATGAATCAGGAATCTCAGAGAATACAAGGTAGGGTTAACCCTAAAACCAGAAACAAAACCAAAGGTAGGCATACCATATTAAACTTTAGAACCCTTTTTCATCCTCAGAAAAAAAAAAAAAGATTAAAAAAATCTTTAAAACATACAGAGCATAAAATGCTCTTTACCTTTAAGGGAGTAAGTATACTGTAAGCTTCTTGGGACAAAGCGGAAGAAGAAAGTATGACAAACGGAAGTGTGGAAGCAAAAAGACAAAAATTAAAACATAAAAAGAGTTAACATTTTCATATCCATCAAAATTATCCTTAAATGTCTGTCTGAAAGATAAAGAACTTTTCAGGCAAACAAAATCTTATGGGATTCATTACCTATGTATCTACATACAAAAACTGTTAATTTTGGGGGGGCAGAGAGAAAATGACTGAAGATTGAAGACTTGGATTTATATACAGGAAAATAAAAATCATACAAATATTTTATTTTTCTTATTTTCATTTGATTTAAAATAGTTTCTGCAAAGTAATAATGGAAAGGAATTATTGTGTAATTATTAGTAAATGAAATAGATGTGAACAATGTGATAAGGAGGAAGAATAGGAAACAATATTATAATGTCTCTGCAATACAGATGATGTGAGATAGTGTGTTTCAAATGAAAATTAGATTTGTTAAAAACATTATGTTGGAAAATCTAGAGAAATCATTACTGTTTTAAAAACCTATATTCTAAAAAAAACTTAAAAGAATGAAAATAATGCCAATTATGTTCTTAGAGTAAATAGAATAGAAATCAAACAGAAAGATGGTGGGTATTTCCCCAAATACTTACTATTCTAAATAAGTTCTCAGTGAATGAAGACCTCACACAGGAACATATTTTAAGTATTAAAGTAAATGAAAATGCAATGTATCAAAATGTATGGAATATAGTGAAAGCAGAGATAAGTGGAGAATGTATAATAGTAAGTGTATATACGTAAGGAAGAAAAATTCAAAATTTAAACCAGGTTCAATCTGAGTTTAGGAAATTATTTTTGACTGTTCATCAGTTGGATTTTTAAGAATCAACATTGGCGCATTTAATTTTATACATTCTTATAGATACTTTATTTAGAGATGTTTATAAATGTGAGGAATTGGGATAAAAAGTATTCTTTCATATGGCATATTATAAAATGACTACTGGAACTGTTATAGTTTTACGGAGCTTTTCTTAGTGTTAAAATGATATGAACAGAAACTGTTATTGTTGTTTGGTTTTTAAATGGAAGTTTGAGGAAGAATCAGCCACTTCTTTTTTCATTGTTCAAGTGATAATCTATGAAACTTCCTGGGCTACAGTATAGTTCATTAAACTCTGTAACAAAATACTTAATACATTAATTTTTTATATTTGTATTCTATGAACAATTTATAGTCATATATTGATTTGATAATCAAATCAATAATTTAAGTATATTACTACTAAAATATAATGTGATTAAAAGTTTATAAAATTTTGTTGTGCCCATTTTTTTAAAGATCTCAACTGGGGCTAGAGGTATAGCTCAGCAGTGTAAGTGCCTGTCTGGCAAGCACAAGGCCCTAAGTTTGATTCCCGGTACAAAAACAAACAAACAAACAAACAAACCTCAATTACTTAACAAACAAGTAATGAGCAAATATAAATCTAGTATGCCAGATGTCAGGGAGACACAACTGGAAAAGCTTGGCTCTTGCCTTTGACCAACTCATACTCAGAGAGACAAACAAAGATGTTTTTAAAATACTGTAGATACTATTTATATGCAAATTTGTTTTGGCCTTTTCCATATAATAGGATAGAAAATTCTTGTAGTGAATGATGTGCATCACTGTTCTGTTCTTGTCTTTGGTACTGAGACACTAATTCTCCACTACTGAATTTCTTATAATTCAGGACTGGGTCTTTGTGGTGAGCACACACTATATCAGGTTGATGGAGCCTAGAAGCGCAGCTGCCTTTATATTCAAGTCATCTCTAAGGTTCTTCCGGCTCCAGCGCTCTCATTGCCTTTGGCTGGGGCTGGTGTAGTACCAGCAACACAATTGATCTCCTTCTCCAGTCCACTTTCCTCTCTCCTTTAAAGTGTTTTGGAAAGCTTATCCCCATCAATTTACTGCAAGAAAACTTTGTTTCTAGATCTAATTTCTGGTGAATTTAACATCTGTTTGATTATACACACACAAGAGCCCAAAGTTTCAGAAAAAAATGTGAAATTGGGCATTCTAGGACTGGAATAAGGCACCAGGTAAGAGAATCTATCAGGGAAGATCTAATGAGCAATCGATAGCCCAAATTCATCAGAATGATCAAGACACTGTTCCTTAGGAAGGTCATTTCACCTACTACTGTGGCTGTGGGTAATCACTTTGGGAGTTCTTTATGGAGTAGGTATAACACAGAGGACATAATATTAGTGTACCCTTTAAACTGCTATTACTGGAAAACTTAGGGACATGAAGGGCATACATTTGAATAACCTCACTGATGTAGAGATCTAAGAATGCATCTTCTTTAATTACAACAAAATACAGTGGTACCTCAGTTCACAAATTTCATTTGTTCCATGATTTGGGGGAAGATGGCCATGGATGTTTTCATTGCAGAAAAAATTTGCTGAATCTATTTGCAAATGGAATTGTTCAGGAGCAGATATATTTGCGAATGCAGGTACTACTGTAAGGATGTCAATTAAAACTTCCATGCAAGGCTGAAAGCTGTTATGAGTTAATTACCACCAACTTTAAGTTAAATATAAAATCTTGCAATTTGGTTTTACAGCATTAGTCTGAGGGTTGTTAAATGATTATCCAAAATTAAGATGCATAGCATTGTTAGAAAGCAGTGCAAGTTTTGGTGATTTGTGAATGATTTATTTTATTATAATCAATACATACTCACTTTATGGCTATAAGAAAATATAATTGCCCTGCAATGTTGTGATTATAGTCTTTTTTTGTACAATAATCATTAATAAATAACAAAGATGATAAAAGATGCTAAAAAGGATTTTGAACTTCACTGATGGGAGAAATGGTGTTTGAAACTTATAGACAACTGAGTTAGATAAAAATATTATAGGCTGTCACACAGGCCTGGACCTCAAAGAAACCAGTGCAGAAGACCAGATACCTTGTAACTGTCAGGGAGACAGACATCTCTAGCTGTGGGCCAGACCTCAAGATAAAAGATCAAACAAATGGGCCCACATCCTAAGGATAAACATCCGGGATTGATATTCTAAATAGGTCTCTATCACCCTAAGGAAGTCAGAAGGTGCCTTTAGCCCAACCCTTAGAGACAAAGGCCCTGCTCTATATTTACACCTGCTTGATACATGACTCGCTTCCACAACTGTCCCCAATTTAATCAATTTTACCTGAGCAATTATACTCATAATATTTTTGATTGGCCATAGCTCTGTCCCACCTCATGCCCACCTTGCAAATTCCCATGTTTTTTCCACCTTAGAACTATCTCACTTTGTAGTTTTGCTCTACAAAATTCCCTAGAAAATACAGAATCTTTGGCAACTGACTCAGGATCCCTTCTGTCTCTTTCAGACAGAAGCTTTCTTTCTCTCAATAAATACACTCTTCTCTTAACCTCCATTGTTCCTAAAATTCATTCTTCAGTTTTAAAGAACACAAACTCTTACCAGACATCTAGCAGGTTGGGAGTTCCTTTCCCCTATATCATTTGGAGAGCCCACTGAGATCACTGGATGGAGGCAGGAGTTTGCTTTTGTTTCATAGACTCTGGACTGGAACTTGTTTAGATAATACATTTTATGCTTCAAATTTTGTTATGTCTTTGCCTGTTGCTTATAATTACTTATATTTTGTCTCTTCTATAGCTTTATTTGTTATGTCTTTGCCAATTGCTTATAACTGCTTATGCTTTATCTGTTGTAGTTTTGTGTAAAATGATGATTTATCTAAGTTAAAACATGAGAAGGTTATAAGGTTTCATTCTTGTACATGTTGCATTTAAACTAGTTAATAAATTTATGGTACTCCTTGGTTGACTTTATTTAGACAATAGTGCTAGAGAGAGTAACATTAGAATGCCCCTAGTAGACTTTAATATAAACTTTTGCAAAATGAGTCTTCTTAAATAAAATCTAGCTCAGACTTAGAAAACATACATGCCTATAATAAAACATGGGACTCTTTCCACTGTTTAAAAGGCACTAGGTTGGTGGCTGGCCTTAAGACTTGGAAGACAGGTTTCACTGGGACAGACTGGCTCTGATCCTCCTCTATACTCTAGAGGAAATATCAAGCCTGTTCTGCTTCAGTTTTCTTTCTTTGCCTTTACTTCTAATCTTTCCACCACTTTGTACTTTACTTCTTAGAGGCATGTAAAATTAGAAAAAAAAAAAAAAAAAAAAACAACTCTAGACTGTTCCAATGTTTTCTTTCTACTAATTTAAGTCCATAGAAAATGAGTGTTTATTAATGCCAAAGACAGGAAAGTCATCTTAGATGAAGGACATATATCCCATCTCTGGGTCACATGAGACATCGGAATTTTGCCCATCCAGAATGCACAGAAAAGTCACGTCCTGGCTTAGTGTTCTGGGCAGGTCTCTTTTGGATGACTGAACCAGAGACACAGTGGAAAGAATTGACTTCTGGGAGAAACTAGAAGGAGCTACTTCCAAAAAGCAGCACACTTACAGGACCAAAACACTGTTAGACTAATGGATGCTTTCCAACTGTTCATTTATGTGTATGAGAAAATACTTCAATAATAAATTTTAGACTTAAAACCTTTCATGTAAATTCATAAAGCGCTAGATAAGGATCTTGCTCTGGCTTTCAACTCTCCCTTATAGAACTTTGACAAACAGTGGTTACTCTGCCAGCTAATTAAACACTTTTAGAGCAGCTGCCAGTCTTAAAGCAGAGGACAGGTTTCCCCAGCATCCCTTTGGTGAATCTCCATCGAAGCCAATGACCAATGGAATGTTGACCAGATGGATAGCTGGATTCCTTTCTGGAGACTGCCTTCTGGTTGTCTGGGCCAATAGAAACTGAGAACAACTGAGGGTTCATGGCCAGGGTTACACTCTGGCAGATATCCAAAACTTCCTCAGTGGAAACTGGCTCACAACCACAGAAAAATCTCCGCTAATATACTGTACTTATATCTCTCGCTAGTGAATTAAAAATATTCCCTTAAATTTCAGGTCATCAGACTACCTCTCCTTTCAGAAATTAGGCTGAGGCAGCTTGCAACAATGATTTACATTTCAAATAAACTGGTAGGGAATGATTTGCATTGTGCCTTCCATATGTTAACTAAGAAGTAAAAAAAAAAAAAGAGAGAAAGATTTTAGTCAGTCTTTCTTTTCTGTGTACATAAAAGACTGATGTGTCTTTACTAACATGTAAAATGTGATTGCCAAATGATAATTTGCAAATTTAACTGTGAGCTTCAAAGATATAAAAATCTAAATAAAACATAGCCACATCCCACTGCTAGGAAAGATTGCCCAGGTAATTAGATAAAGGACACAAATGTCTTGGAAACTTTGCCCTAGGGCCAGGGCAGAGTTCCTCAGGTCTATTTGCCTTTCTCCATCCCCAGAGGGAATCTCCTTCACAGAACAACCAGAGAAGTGCTCTAACTACCTCCGATAAACAAAAAGCAATAGCTTATTATAAAGTTATGCTTCCTTCTTTAAACATTTTCTGTCACAATTAGGCTTAAGAAAACAAAGTGCATAAACTACCTGGGAAGATAAAATAGTGTGTCAGTTCAAGGGTGAATAGGCTGGCCAAATTTTGTCTTCTACTCTCTCCAGATGCCATCCACCTGCTCAGAGGGGAAATCAACCTAAGGGATGCCTTGAGGACATTATCAAATAGAAATAAAAAAGAAATGCCCAATTATTTCTTTTTTGCATAGATGGGTGGTTCAATATCAAAGTCTCATACTCTTGGAATACATTCTTAAGTGCTGAAAGATGTTCAACTCTTACACTTTTGCTTTTTACATTACAGACATGGGTAACCCAATGCCTAAGCCCCTTACTCTTTTGGAATTCATTGTTAACCACTGGAAGGGTTTCAACCCTTATATGCTGAAAAAGAGGCATGTGATATTTCTCTGCACATGTGCATGGCCTGCCTACCCACTAAAGCCAAAATGGAATAAATACATAGGGACATATTAATTATGATGTTCTTTTGCAACTAAAGTTATACAGTAAAAAGAAATGGTCAGAATGGCCTTATGTTCAAACTTTTATTACTTTAAGAAGTACTTCTTATTTGTGCTCAAGGTATAATTATAATCCATATGAGAGTATCCCCACACATAGGTCTCTTTCTCTCAGTGACTTACAAGAACCAAGAAAACTTTCACATGACCATCATTGCTTTAGAGGATTTTCTTAGACCTATAAATATGGCTGGAAAGACGTGATGTTAATCTTAAACCAAGCATTGACTTCTAGTGAGAAACAAGCAGCATTTCAAGCTGCTGTTGCATTTGGAGATTAACATCATACTGTTAATTTTAGACAGCCAGAAGACTGATAGCCAGGGGGACCACCAGTTCACACTGGGGCACAAGCAATTCCCACCCAAGGCCCCAACTGACTTGACAGCAAGACAGGAGTTTGGAGCAGGAGACATTTTCAGGTGTGCATTCTTGAAGGTCTAACAGGACAAAAACCAAGCTTTCTAGTTTTTTTAAATTGTCAGCTCTTTTTCAGGAGAAAGATGAAAACCCCTCTGACTTCTTAGATCATTTACTAGAGGCACTGATGAAGCATACTCCCCTAGATCCTGATTTAATAAAAGGACAGATTTTGCTTAAAACATGTTCATTACCCAGTCAACCCTAGATATTGGAAAAGAGTTACAAAAGGTAGCCTTTGCTCCAGATAGTTCACTTGATACTTTAGTAAGAACTGCCTCCTTAGTATTCTATAATCAGCATTGGGAAAAAGCCAAAGAGAGAAAACAAAGAGACCAAAAAGTGACTGCCCTTGTAGCCTTAAAAGAAACAGACCTTAAGTCTGATTCTTGGGGCTCCAAGAAGAACTGAAGGACTAGACCCAGCTGCTACTTCTGTGAAAAGCCAGGCCACCTTAAGAGGGGCTGCTTTAAGAAGTCACCAAATATATATATATATATATATATATATATATATATATATATATATATCTTTCAAGATATAACTGAGATAACTTTCTCTTTGCCCACTCTTTTCAGTTATGTCTAAAAGCTCAGCTCCCATCCAGGAGACATTTTATCCTGTCTAAATACTGGTGGAAATATTTGTTAACTGTACTCATAATTATCCTATTGGTTCTATTATTCGGCCCATGCATACTTAATTGTTTCTTTGCTTTGTCTCCTCTAGACTTAATGCTGTATGCCTACCCAAGACAAAAATGCCTGGTGTCTACTGAGAGTCTTTAAATAGACCTACTGCTGGGCATTCCTGACTGCGGATCGACAACCATGACTCCCTTCATCCTGAAGAAGCCTGATTGGTTATCGTCCATTACTCCCTCATAGCAGTTTGGGTTACTTCTTCAGAGGGAGGATTGTTACAGACAACTGAGTTGGGTAGAAATAGTATAGGTAGTCACACAGGGCTGGACCTCAAAGAAACCAGAGCAGAAGTCCAGATACCTTGTAACTGGGAGAGAGACAGACACCTCCAGCTGTGAGTCAGACCTCAAGACAAAAAATCAAACAAATGCGCCCACATCCTAAGGATGAACATGAGGGATTGATACTCAGAAAAGGTCTCTATCACCCTGAGGAAGCCAGAAGGAGCCACTAGCCCAATCCTTACAGACAAAGGCCCTGTTGTATATTCGTACCTGCCTGATACTGACTGGCTTCCCCATTTGTTCCTGATTTAATCAATTTCACCTGAGCAATTATACTCATATTGCTATTGGTTAGCCATAGTTCTGTCTCAACTCATGCTCACCTTGCAAATTCTCATGTTTCCTAACCTTAGAACTGTCTCACTTCGTAGTTTTGCTCTATAAAATTCCCTTAAAAAGACAGAATCTTTAGCAACCAACTCAGGACACCTTCTGTCTCATTCAGACAGAAACTTTCTTTCTCTCAATAAATATATTCTTCTCTTAACCTCTGTTGTTCCTAAAATTCATTCTTTCATTTTAGAGAACACAAACTTGTACTAGACCTCTAGTAGGTTGGGAGTTTCTTTCCCTATTTCAAAACAATGCAGTTTGGAAAAACCTTGAAGCAGAAGTGGAGAGATGATAAAGAAGTTTAGGCAAATCAAGTTTTGTAACTCAGTGTATTGGTCTGGAGTCATTTATGGGGGTAGGAAGAGAACAAATGTGGATGGTAAAGTCTCTAATTTTGAACACGACAGAGGAATCTGAAAGAACTGATTTGTCCACAATAAACATTGTGAACAACTATTCATCTGAAAGGTACCTCAGACTTGGGTGGAACTTGGAACTATACCAATATAACAGGTGGTTGTCAATGAACACAGTCTTCTAGGTGTTAAAGACAATGAAAGTTGGAAAAATCAAATGTGGTTTGCGGAATCCTAGGTTCTACAGGATACATATGCAACAACAATTTCCCTATGTTCACCACAAGTCATGCTTGTTTCAGGCAGAGATGGATCAATGAACAAAAAGGACAATATCCCTCCCATTGTTGAGAATGCATTCTGATAACAGCCTGTAAGATGATTTAGTGTGAATTAAGTTTAGGGTGAACTGAATTACGATTTTTTAAAAATGAGAATGAAAATAATTTCATTTCTCCCAAAGTAACTTTGGATATGACTTTTTCAGACAATGCTTAAATGATTTGTGTGTTGTTTAGAATTAAACTTCATGTAGTTTTTCTTTTTTTAATGTCAGGGTGTTCAATTTTTAAAAGAATTTAAAAAAATATTTACAGATATTATTTCAGCAAGATATAAATAAGACTTTAGTAATTTCACAAAATAACTAGTTTGCATAGATGATGTTTCTAGTAAGATAAAGATTAATGCCTTTGCTTGCTTATGGTTTAACTGTATTTTATAGTCACAAAACATAACTATCTCCTTCACGAATCTACCATGACTGGTCCATCACTGAAGCTGCGTTCTCAGTACTGAGCTCAGAACTTGGAATATTTACTAATGAGAAGTCAGTACTGTCACTCCAAATGCATCAGCTGGTCTTGAAATTATATTCACAGTGGGTATTTGGTAAACGAACGTGGTGGCATTGAAACTTCTTTGATGTGTATTTTTAAACTAAAAATCCGTACATTGTAACTGCTGTGTTTCTTTTGAGAACTTATTTTAATAGGGAATGTAAAGCATTTCCGAATTACACCTTGGACATAATCGTAGCAATCTCCTGGGCCAACCAAGAAGGGAACATTGACAGAGGCCTCATAAGATGTCATGGTGCTGGCTTCTTCAATGCTTCTGGAAGTTTCTTCACATTCCCTACTCTTAGAGAATATAAAGAGGTTATGAGACCCTGGGGTGAAAAGGAAATGGGGACTTGTTTAATTGGTGTAGAGTTTCTTTTCGAGATGATGAAAAATTCTGGAAATGGATAGTTGTGGTGGTTGTGTAACACTGTAAATGTACTTAATCCCACTAATATGTATATTTCAAATGTGAAGTGGTAAAATTCATACCATGTATATTTTTACAAGAGTAAAAAATTAAAAAGTGAAAAAAGAAAACACTTGAAAGCACCAGCTTTGCAGTGGCCTCATTAAATACTTGTTCATGCAATGTTGGGGTGATTAATGCAGTGTCAGGGTGATTGCATTTTACTTGCCAGCTGGCAGGTACCAAGATTTGCAACCACATGGAATGAAAAACAAAAGATCTCCGCACTATTCCTTCTAATCTCTCAGCAGTTTTCACTGTGTGATTTCACTCTCTTCAGACAAGCACATAATGTTCTTATCTTTCAGAGAGTAAACAAATCACCTATTTGGGAGTGTTTTGATAGCAGAAGCCTCCATGGTTCTTGGCCTGTGGCAAGAATTAAGCCCTCTGTTTCAAGTTGGATTTTGTATTGTTTTAGACCATGAGTAATGCTGGAGGAGTTATTGAAACCTGCCTCCAGGAAGGAAGATGTTTCATGAGAAGCCAACCTTTTGATGAAGACCGCTCCAAAGAGATTTAAAACTGAAACACCAAATATGATCATGCCCCAATTTTTTTTTTTTGCTATCCTCACAGACTCAGAATTATAAAGATAGCTTGCATGTTGATGACTTAACAGTTTTATGAATGATAAACTCAGACATCATTTTACTAAAAATGGGCACATAAATTGTTTCCAAGTGATAATATTTCCTCAGTTATTTGAAGTAGATTTATTTGGGATACAGGATTGTTTTCAAAGATTAAAAAAATTCATACAGTTCAAATGGAAAGCATATTTTACTTTATTGACATGTTATCATAGGAGGTGTGATCACAAAATATGATGAATGTTTTAATTTTTCAGATTATTACAGTAAAACATACACTGCCGTTGATCCCCCTCAAAGTATGCTTCCTTGCTTTGAACACAATTACCCACTGTTTTTGGCAGTGTGAGTGTTTCTTTTACTGCAATAAGTATTTTTGTTTAATTTGTGCATTCCCCAGAGTACATGATCAGCCCTTGTACATTTACATCAAAAATTTTATCTCACAAATTACTAAAGAAATAACTTCAACAAGGCAAATTACAATGGGTGAATTATTACTATTGAAGGGACAATTTAAACAAATCATGTAGTTCTCAAGAGGGTGTGACTATGTAAAAAAATTCTTAAAGTTAGTTGTTATTTTACAGGACTGACATTAAAATGAAACTTTTCATTCATGTGCCTCTGGAAGGGGACGGTTATACTCTGAGGTGAGGCATTTATTTTTCCTAGGATACAGGCCAAATTGAAAGGAGAATATTTGCAGACCAAACAGCTGCCCTACAGTAAATACACAGTGCAGAGACACGACCTGCCTCTGAATTTTCCAAACCAAACAGGGCCTAACTTCCAAGCTAAAGTGTTCGTAAAAGGCAAGAATAAGAAGTAAAATGCAATCTCTTAAAACCTTTGATCAATTTTGAAATTTTGATTGCTTGATCTATAGCCGCAGAGCTCATCCTTTCTGTTACATTCTTTTCTCCACATTTACTATACAGTGACTCATTTCTTTTTCATGAGAAGTAGCTTCTGTCATTATGGAGAGACTGCTCAAGGTTCCAAAGATAATAAGCGGCAAAACTGAGAAGCAAAACTAAGCAACCCAACCCCACGATCTGTGAGCTCAAGTATTATACTATGTTGCCTTCCTGAAAAACTAGTGTAGAGAGGAAATTCTGTTGAAGGAAATGACAAACACAGGGTCTTTGTTTTTTGTAATTCAGGAATGGCGTGTTACGGCAAGTCAACTAAACTTTAGAGAGGCAGGGGTAGATTTTCCAAGTACATCTGGCTTTTATCTATCTTTTTTACAGTTTCTATTCATTCCAATACTTACAGATCCAAAACTGTTCTCATCTGTGAAATGTCAACATTTCTACCAACACTCAGTAGAAGCCTTAATTTAGGATAAGGTCTTTACCCCTATGAGAATTCAATAAGTCTGCTAGAGTCTATATCAATCCTTCCTTCTTCCTTTTATTCTATAATTCAGATTTCACAATTTCCCCATCACAGTAGGATTACCATCCAAACTCTGTTATTTTAGTACCCTAAGAGTTGAATGCATATAGATTAATTAATAACTTATGATTTTTTGTATGTGTCACAAGCTTTAGTCAACTCAGTCATTTGTGTTTATTGTTCTTTTCCAGATACTGTTCTTCTTGGAGATAAATATGTAAACAAAGTAGTCCAGCTTTTTCTAGCCATTGATTACAGGACAAAATCATTTGGTTGGAGTGGTACAGGAAATAGTATCTATGTAAACAACATGACTTCCTCACTCATAAACTCTCTGCTTTCAAATAATTGCTTATGAAAATTGATTCTGTGTACACTTCACTGGTAGGCATATTATGGGCTTTACTTGAGATAATGCATTGAAAGAGTGTATCACAGAGCCTGGCATGAAATAGGTACTCCAAACTTCTATCATTACACGTCAATGTCCCAAGCACTCATTTTATCTCTGTCCCCAGCTACGCCCTTATTCTTGTTACTGAGACATTAGTACAAAGTACATTTTCTTCTGTATCTTTGATATATTTTTTAAAGCATGTTTTATCACATATGTGTTTGACTATTTTAAAGTCACTAAATCTAAAGCGGCACAGAGAAAATAAGAGCGAGAGAGATAAAGAGGAGACCTTTAATGCGGGGGGTATGGGAGAGCTTCAGGGGCGGGGGGTGTGTAGAAGCTCTCAACAAGAACAGAGGAATGCAGTTACCTTTATCAACTTTGGCTGGGGGAGGAGTTTGGGGAGGTGGGCAAAATGACATATTAACAGCTGATTTGAGGGAGCATCTGCCTGCGTAAAGCAGGAGAAAGAAAGATTTATTGGGGTCTGGGGTTGGAGGCTTGGGGGGTTGTGGAGTCTTGGGATTGGAAAGGGTTTGGTGCATGTGAAAAAGGGAGCGGGAGGCTTATCTCTGGAATGAGAAGGAAAACATGGAGTTTACTCTTGGAGAGCTAAGTTGTTACTCTGGGTCCGGTACCAAGTTGGGGGGATGTCATGTTACAGGTAGCTAAACCCCAGGCTGGCAGAACCTATCAATATGTGCCTGAAAAAGACTGCTTTTAGTACACTGAGAATCAAGCATAGTTTCTCATAGTTTCCTTGACAATAGTTTTGCCACCACTGAATACACGTGCTAGATTTTATTTGCTAAAATGAAACATTTATCATGGTGTTATCTCACTTGAGTATGTTGGTCACATCCAAGGTTCTGGTGCACATTAGCTACCAAATGAATACTGGCTGAACAAATAGGTGAGTGCCTTGTGTGAGATTTTCAAGTCCTTCCAGATTTTAACTGCTTTTATTTCCTTACCTCTTTTTAGTTATTTCTATGAAGACTGAACATTGATTTTTGTGTGCGTGACTTCCACATGTTGAATACCATGGCAATTGTTGAATATTAAAGGATGATCAAGGATCACAGAGCTTTGAAAGAAAGCCTTTCCTTAAGCCACATTGATTTGCTTTTCCATTCCCATGGTTTTGTTAGTGCCGTTTTTACCAGCCTAAAAACCCATTTCTCCCCTTTCATTCCTTGCACATTCCTTTTGTCCCTCAGGATTCAGTTCAAATTGTACCTTGTTCTCCATAAACACTTACTTAACCAGCCTCTGTAAAGTGATCTCTCCCTCATTCCTCTTCTGCTTTGCTAACACAATTATTGTTAACTACATCATTCTTTGGCTAGGAATTGTGCATTGTAAGTTGTCTCATACAGTAATGCTAAATGTCATTCTATAAATGTGCAATTTATTCTCTGTCACTTACATGTTGCAAATCCTCTGATGCCAGCCCCTTCGCAATGTACTTTATGTTTCTTCCTACCTTCCACAAGGCTTAATATTAATACTTTTTCCTATAGTGCCTCCTTAGTCAATATCTTCTGAGCAACTGATGGATAGGCTGCAGGAAATTTTCTTGTATGTTACAGAGATGTATGTGCCATGCATGGATGACTACATATTCAATAAATTTTGACATATTGTAAAAGTACAAACTGATGCTCAATATTGTGGAAATAATAAATTTCTTGATTGTAACTGACGAAAGGATGTTTTTGAGCATTCATGACAATGTCATGGAATTAGGAAATGTAACTCTTACCTGCAGAGAGTTTCATATTGCTATACCTTTTCCCTATACTAATTCACTACTAATCCTGTCCCAGTCTTTGTTTCCATTTCTATGCCATTACTCAGAGTAGAGAATCTTAAACTACTAGATTGTTAGAAATTTTGCAAATAGATTTCAGCAGGACTTGGAATCCAATAAAATATTAGGTGGAAAGAGAACTAGCCTATTATTTAACAAAGAAAAGTAGATGCTGAATCCCTGGTTTATCTGTGTTCAAAGTTGTTGCTCTGCCACCTCTGCTATGGCTTAGATGATTTCTTCAGTTCTAACACAGAAAAATTATTGGACCATAGAAAGGATGTGGTCTGGGTTTCAGACTGGCATGTCCTGGACAAGATTTGTAACAGCACAACTCACAAAAGTAATAGCAACTTATGTGTTGCCTGGCATGTGTCAAGAACAGCTCTAAAATGCTTCAAGTATTAAATTTTCTTAAACATTAACACAGATCTATAAAGGAGATAACATGCTGGCTATCCACATTTTATACCTCAAAAACTGTGGAAGAGGAGGAGACACAAGGCACTGAACACAGTGGTGATGCATCTGTGTATAGAAAAAAGGGAGAAGGCCAAGGCAAAACTTTCCTACACTAAATTTGGTTTCAGGCCTTCTAGTATTCAAACTTCCCTAAATTCTACCTTAACCTTTTTTCTTGGCTGAGGAAGAAATTCATCTAGGGTGATAAATATACAGCTAGATAATCCACTCCAACCCCTGACTTAACTTTGAAGAATCAGTCTAAGAATAAACAAGTCACATCAGGTCTGTGAAGATAATCACTCGTCTCTAGACCTCTTGGGAAATCAAAGGGTTTATCTGGAGGCCTTTCTGAAGTCTGGCATTCTTCACACCCTAATGTGCAGGTACTATGTTTAAGTTGCTTGTGTGTGAGGCAGATCAGAAGGAGTGACCAGCCTGGAAATGAACTTTGACAACATGCAGAATACAGTTGCCCTGTTCACCAGTGACTTGTCCATTGAAAACACCACTTAAGTGGTTTCAGTAACAGATGCGGTGTGTGCTCTGAACTGGAATGCTTCACATAACTATATGGCAGCCTAGGTTTCAGAGATCTTAACCCTCAAAGATTCTAAAGCAAGGATGAGCTCAAGCCATCTCAGCACAAGCATAGATTCTATCCTCAAAACTGTTCCACTTCTGTTAGATTGTAAGACTCCTGGATTCTGGTGACAGCGTAGTGATCTCTTTGTGATTCAACTGCATATGACCTTTGCTGTGATTCTGTCTAAGAATGGATGTGATAAGATAATGCAACTCAATAGCTGGTTCAAGATACAAATTTTAAACAAGCTAATGTTTAGTCAAACATTAGGAATTTTAGAGATGAGGGTCTTAAACTAAAAAAAAAAGCATTATAATAGTAAATAAAAATATTCATTTTTCCTGGATAAATAAAAATACAGTTTTAAAAGCTGTTCACAGTCTTGAAAATAGTCTGCAAAGACAAAGTTCCCAAGATTTATGATAATTTTGTATATATTAAGAATTTAGTCTTTTTCAAGCTGTCATATTGTAATGCAAACTACATTAAGTGTGAGAAAACCTGGGTGTTAGTTTCGGCTTTGGAACTTACCAGCTCTCTGAACTTAAGCAGTTCATTTGGTTTAAAGTTTCTTATCTGTAAAACAGAAGCAGTAAATGTTACTTTCTCTGACTAACTCAAGGATTATTAGGAAATACATGAGAAAATAAGAAAGCTTACATTTTTTGAACACTATACCTTTTTAAGGGCAATGCTATGAGCTACATGCTCCAAGTATATTGCCTCTTTACATCCTCTTTCCAACACTGATGAACTAAATAATGATTGCCCATTTCAAAGATATGGCAACTGAGGTTCAGAAAGGTTAAGCAAGTTACCTAAATTCATAGACCTAACCATCATAGGAATAAGACAAGATTTGAACATTTACCAAAGTGTTTTTATAAGAATGAGATGATCTATATAGCAAGGTAAACATCTTTTTTCCTCTCCTCATCTTGTCTTTCTTCTACTTTTTCTTTACTACCAGTTTACCTCTCTTTTGTCTTTCTGACTTTCAAAACTAGTTATGACATATTTCTATAATTCATCATCAAATACTTTAGTAGGCTTAGGTTTTGATAAGGAGAAACCAGGGATTGAGTAAGACAGTACACATGCTATTGTTCATATCTAATATAGGAATGTCCTCGGCAATTCATCAAGTATTGTCTGATAATTTAGGATATATTATTGAGAATACAGGAACTCTAAAAGCACTAACGTAACTTTTTTCTACCTTGGAGTAAGACATGCACATAAAGAAGTCTAATATGAGGAAGAAACAATTGTTTGTCATGAAAAAATTATCCTGCAAGGGAAGCTCAGGAGGGGAAACTAATTAAATCCAGGTGAAAAGGTCACGGCCTCCTCACGACTGTCCAGATGAATCTGTGCTGGCTTTTTCTCCCTCTAAACTATGAGTATAACTGAGGCTGTAGTACGAAATATCAAGGAAAGGGAATATGGGGCAAAGTGGCAAAGTTTGGGAAACTGAGCTTGGGAAATACGTCTTCCCCTCCTTTAGATCCCCATCTAAGAATTGAATTCCTTCAAGTTTCATTAAGGCAAAAACTGTTTACTGTAGAAGTACACACTTAGATGACAAGAGCAGGGAAGGAAGGAGAAGGATAGGAGGGGTCGTCTCATATTTCGCAGATGTTGATTGCAAGTTTCCACCTGGTAACAGCCCAGGGGCCAGGGCACAAAGATGCAAGTCAAAACATAGACACTTAGCACAAAACAACTAACAGCACCCAACGAGGGAATTATGAAAACTCAAAAAATCTTCCCAGTGGCTAAATAAATATATTTCCTTGTATTTGCACTTTCTTTTATTCCACTTACTGAAATTTGTAGAAAGGGCCACAGAATATATTCCCTTCTCAAAGTTCTGGGTTGTATAAAATATAATCTGTGAGAATCACATTTTTCATCTTAATTACTATTTATAAAGCACATAAACAGCTTCTACTATTTATGTGCTTCATTAAAAAATAAAAACAACAGCATCAACAATTGATACAAGAAAGATTTTAAACTCTGAGTAATGAAAATAACAAATAACATACTTTTCATATAAAACTCTGGCTTTCTTCCAGGGAACTGTAGAAACACATTCGAAATCCATAGAAAACCCCATAGCATAGTACTTGAACTTGGAAAAACATTCTGAGGCAAGTAAGAATCTGAATGAGAAGTTTCATGTCAGGGTTCTTATTTATTTTTGCAGATCACATTTCAAACAACAAGGTTAATTTCATTCCATTTTCCAGACTTACACATCCCCAGAGCAACAAAATCATCATTTCAGAAGTAGAATAAGTTTATTATAATAAAACTAGAAAGCGTGGTTACTGGAATGATGTTGGGGGTGGGGAAACAACCTCGTTAAAATATTTCAGGGAAAGAATCAACAATAAAACAAATTTCAAGTCAAGTTGCTACAAAAGCAGCTTAGAACCTTAAACAGATGCTAAAGGAATAAAACAAATGCTGAAGAAAAAAAGGCCGATAAAGTTTCTGGCTACAATACAAGAGACATATCATTACCATATGATCTAATGTGGGTGTCAGCCGGATTGTGTTCATTGAGGGAAACCTTATTTTTTAACTGTGCTATGGAGTAGAAGCAGGAGGTTTTCAACCTAGTGACAGTAACAGCAGAATCTACCCCCTCCTTTTTTCCACACCTGCAAACTCTTTTGCTTGGGCTGAATATTTAGTGTAATTACATCTCAGCTTTGAGGGCTCCTGTGGCAAATACCCGGATTAAAAGGTATGGCTTTGAATAATTGTCCTGAACTGTACTACAGACTAATAAAACTTCGTTCAAGTGGAGAGCAAAAGGAAATATTTGGTGAGAAAAAGAAAAGAACAAAATCCTGCTAAACTTTTAATAACTTTTATACAACATGTTAGACAAATATTGCTTAAAAAAACATGTAAAATATTCGGTAAATTTATTGAATGCATTGCTTTGAGTTTTTGTCTTCTGTTCTTACAAAGATTCTTATTAAAAAAAAAACTGTAACCTAACACCATGACTCTCTATATTGATGCTTTTTGTATTCGTACTAATGAAATGTTTAGCTCTTTATGAAGTGTTAAAGAAAAGTATTCTAAACTAATATATTATTCATAGTTAGATTATATGTTTAAGGATTATTTCCCTCCTGAAATTCCTGTATACTTTATAAACTTTTAAAACTTCAAAGACGTGAACTCTGCTGATCAGCTCCAGAGATAATGTGTATTACTGTAACTCCAGCAATGAATGAGCATTATTATCAGAGAGGTGAAAGTAAATATTGAAAATATATATTATATTAAGGATATAAGATATTTCAACAGTTGAATAATGCCTGGAATATAAAGAAGTTTCCTTATCAGTTTTTTTAAACACAAGTGAAATTTTATTATAAGTTACATTCACTATGAAATGAGATTGTGGGTTGATTTTTGTTCTAACTTTTTTAAAAAAGGGCAACCTGATGACCGCTGCCTAAGTGGGCTCCTAGTGATGTCAATGCCTGTGGCTTTTTCTTCCTCTTGTTTCTTTTACCACGAAAAGAAGCCAAATGCTTTTTATAGTAGCTCTTACTTATGGATACATGCTGCTTTTATTATTAATGTCATTATTGGAGTTTTAAATTCACCTAGAGCCGGAGGATTTTAATTTGACTTTGAATTTACAGTTTTGCTTGTCTCTTGAGGGTTAAATTTAGCTTTGAAAGTCATAGGGAAGGTATAAATGACACTACACAAATGCTGATCCAAAAGATATAGTTAATTGAATGGGCAGAAACAATTTTGGAAGAGAGCTGGAGAATGTTGCTTTTGATAAAACATTAACAAACCACAGCAACTAGCATTACTGAAGTTAACCGGACTCTAACATTACATACATTTTGAGAACGCTTAAAACAATTTTAATGAAGTATAAAAAGCATATCATCTCACTAACAGTCTCCTTGTTTTGTAGAGGGAATTACTGTCTGCTCTTTACTTCTCTTGTGATTTTGCAAGGAGGGAAGAGTTGATTGAAGAAATCATAACTAACAACAGCTCACCACGATTGCTTTAAAATGCTGGGTTTTCAGGTAGCATGACTCTAATGAAATGTAAAAGAAGTTATTTCTTCGAAGAATTTAAAAAACAAAAGTTCTCTTTTAGGACATTCAGAGTTAAAATGCATGCACACACAAACACACACAGATACAAGCAAATGTAAGTAATATAAAAATAAGTAATTCAAATTGCAAGCTGTGTGACTGTGCTCAGCTTCTTTCAAAAATATTGTGCAGAGAGTTTCCACCATTTACCAAGAGTAAACAAGTAAAAATGATGATACTGTTCCTCTGAACACGTCCTTGTTTGGGTTGTTAGTGAAATAACCAGACATTTTCTACTCTGCAGAAAGGACTAAAAAGCAGCATCTGCATTAACTTTTGTTGCTATTTATTAAATTTGCAATTACTTTGCTTCATCTTTCTTCTAAAACTGTAAGGCATTAAATGTGCAAGGCTTGCAAACTTGTGGTAAACCGTAAACATTGCATTTTAATGTGAAACAGATAGGAAACCTTCCTTTAGATTACTCCAAGCAAATGCCCTGCCAAAACAATAGTCTGCTCTTAAAGAAAAGCTATCTGTGGAGAAATGGCTCCTAGAAAAAAACAGTACTGAACTTAGAGTAACCATATGAATAATATTTTTTACGGTTACATTTTAAATGCAGAACCACAACTCTCTATTGTGTCTACTGCTTTAAATATATTTCACTACTAAATACAAACTAAGAACAAAGGCATAGGTAATTGAAAACATTTGATTTTTCTTTAGTGGCAAAAGCTTTTAGAAGATACACTCAGTTTATCCATGAAAGAATTTCTCCTCTTTTCTATTTTGCTTTTTTCCTTTGCCACTATTAGATAACATGACTAAAAACAATTATTTAATTCTAGTTAGGAATGTGCAGCCTTAATACAGATTCTTGTAATTGTTCAATTCAAAGTAGAGATTATGCAATTTGCTTTGGGTACACTTAAAAGACCCTCAAAGGAATTTTAAGACATTTCTTCTCAAAAATGGACTTCCTGTTCTCTATCAGCTACAGTACTTTTTGTTATTTGACTGTATTATTCTGAGTTATTTAGTTCACATCAGCCAGTTTAACAAAATAGTGCTTGTTAAATGAATGAATTTCTCAGTACTGTACTTTTTTGATCTATTCGTGTTTCACAGATGATCCTTATTAGTAAAGGGCAGGTCACATACACACTGTAAGTATTATTTAGCATTTTCCTTTTGAACTTATTGACTCACAAAAGATAACCAATTTTGGAATGCTAGCTAATAGATTTTCTTTTAAATGTGAAATTTGCTTATAGCAAATTGAGGTTTTCCATGTGACAACCTTCTTAAGTTAGAAATTTAGAATCAAAATTGAATATTGTATTTTAAAAAATGAAACTGAATGATGGTTTGAAACATATGGAACAAATTTCATTGTTAATAAACTGATGATCAACTGAGTCATTTGTGTGTAAAATATTGTGCAAGGGTTAGGGTTAGAAGAAGGAATAATAAGACACGCCCTGAAGGAGTACATGTCTAATGGGGGGTCGGGGGACAGACCAAGCATGCAAAACAAATTATAATATAATGTGATAAGTTCTTCAAAAGAGTTAAAAGCAACGTGCTTTGGGAGCACAGAAGAGATAGAAAGCAGCATCCTGACTGGATGAGCCAGGAAAAGCAGAAGGAAAATCTATTATCTCATTTAGTTTTTCCAGTTTTCTTACAAGGTAGGTGTTCTAAAATGGCAAGTGGCTTTGAGTATCAGGTTGAGGTGGGATCTGGTGGTAGATGAAAAATGGAGAGAAATGTGGCTAGAAATATTAGTTGGCATTGAATTACGAGTGGCCTTCCATATAGCACAGAGATGAGGGACATTATTGGCAAATCCTGAGAAATCAACAAAGTACTTTAAATAGAAATTAATAGGATGAAATTTCATCTTTTAAAAGGTCATTTGGGCAGTTGAGTGGAAGATGACTTGGAAGGGAGAAAGCCTTCAAGGGAGAATTGAGAAAGATTTTATAATAGTTCAGGGAATGATAGGAAGGCCTAGCCCAAGAAAAATACTAACATGGAGAAATGAGTTTGCTTTTAGAGATGCATTTGAAGCCGGAATTGAAGATCCTTGTGTGTAGACGGAAATTTCACTTACATTGAATGAGTGTAAAAAGTTCAAAATGACTTCTTGTCATGGAAATAATATGCATATGATATGAATATAAACTATCTCAGCTTCATTTGGACTCCAAATTTGAACAGATTTAAATAATATTTAAATTTCTCTTCATAGGCAAATAACTGTCAAGTGAGATAATAGTCACCTTGTCACCTTTCAAATACATCGGGAATGCTCACTGCTTCATCAGAATCAATACCCCTTTTCTACTTTGCTTTGTGCTTGCTTACTAGGGGTTGAGATGTAAGAAATAACTGTGTCTAAGCAACACTACTCTTCCTAAACTTTTCATTTGTTTTCTAGGTTCCCAGGTTGTAAAAATATATGAGCTAAATCATGAAGGCAACTATCATCTTTCTCCTGCTTGCACAAGTTTCTTGGGCTGGACCATTTCAACAGAGAGGCTTGTTTGACTTTATGCTTGAAGACGAGGCCTCTGGGATTGGCCCGGAAGAGAGCGCTCCTCCTGAGCTTCCCGACCTGACCATGCAGGGACCTGTGTGTCCATTCCGCTGTCAGTGCCACCTTCGAGTTGTTCAGTGTTCTGATTTGGGTAAGTGAGGTATAGGCTCTGCTTGCCTGCTCTGTTTGTCATATTCATGGGACTGGCTTCTCTAACAGTTCAGTGTTTTTCAGTAGTTTCAATCTCTGCCACTCCAAAATCGAGGGACAGTGCCACCTAATGAGGAGTTAAGGGAGCAGAAGATAGAGAAATAGCTTTTACTTTAGGACACCTTTGCTTCTTTTTTTTCTAGTTTTCAAAGTCCAGAAGCTATCGGTTTGCTCTCTTGGACAAATCACTTTCTGAGAAATCTTTCTGAGCTTCATGATGCTTCTTTCTGCAAACAAACAAACAAACAAACAAACAAAAAACCCAAAAACCAACAAAAGCAACAACAACAAACAATAAACAACAACAAACCCAATGTCATGTGTTTTATAACTCCAAAATAATGATTTATTTTAATTGTATGTTTTGTTTTCACGAAATCTTAACTATTAAGAAAATCTGGACAATCTATTTTCTCATAACTCCAGATAAAAGAGTTTGAACATAACTGAATTGTAAAGTATGCACAGTTATCAGAAGTGAGGTAAAGTTCACACACACACACACACACAAAAAAAAAAAAAAAAAAAAAAAAAAAAAAAAAAAAAAAAAAAAAAAAAAAAAAAAAAAAAAAAACACCAAGCAAACAAAACCTTATCTTCCAAGTACCGAGATACTCCCTTAATCTCTGGACATTTGTTTTACCATTACATTTGGCATTTTATAACAGTGCTGTTTATATTCTTTAAAAAGTTCCAAAGGAAATATTCGTAACTAAAGTCTAGTGTAAATATTCCATATTATCTTGGAACATATATCTTTAGTCAAATACTCTAAAGACAGTATAATTTATCCTCTTTTAACAAAAATTTGGCCTAGAAACTCAGAGACCAACATGTTTACGAGATAAATCTTCAAAAGATTAGAAGACCCAGTGGATAGACCAAAGGGGAATGAACTTAGTTTACATGGCAGCTGATTCACATTCCTCCTTTTTTTGGCATATTTTCTTGTTGAAAAATAAAACAGTGCAAAGAAATCCTCATCTGATGATTCTACCATGTGCATTCCCTTGTGGAAGAAGTACAATAAAGCCCTAAGGTGTTTCTTTCAGAACGCCTGTATCAACCCAGGATATCCCTGCTAACAATATTTTGCAGAAAACATTTGCGACTATGTTTTCTAGTTGGAATAAACTACAGAGAGGAAGTTAGACAAACGTAAACCATTCTTGATAGTAACAACTGAAAACAATTTCTTCACTGATGATATATGCTACCTAGCCATTGAAAACCCTAAAAGAAATGATATTAAACATCTTCAAAAGGCTAAAGGATGATTACACAGGATTCATTCATTCGTTCATTCATTCCATAGACTGAAAGCCCACCCACCACGAGTAAATTTCTGAACACTTGGAAGAAGAGATGAAGAAGATCAGTAGGGTCCCTAGTCTTGTGAATCTCACACTCTAGTGGTTTTGACTATTCCTTTTCTAATTGTACATTCAGTATGGTGGAGACTGGATTGCTATAAACTTCTCCAGAAACTTTTAGAAGTATCTAGAGATAACCTGTATGGCTTACTTGGGCAGTAAGTTAACGTGGCTGAAAAAAAATCAAAAGAAAGTCATCATTTGATTGACAAACTAGTGAAAATCTTTTTTGATGTTACTACAGAACAATGGTAAATATCCCAAGAAATGTGATACAAGTTAAATTTCACTTTATCTCTGAGAACAGGGTTGGAAGAATTCATTATTACTCCCAAGTCATGTAATATGAAAAAATGAAGGGTTATTACTTTTGAGGAGTAGTTGAGTCAGTTGACAAAAGTTTTATTTTCCTTTAAATATAGTTCTACTTTGTTTCCATGACAAATAGCTCATGAAGCTTGACTCTGATAAAAGCAATGACCAGTTTTCTAGTTGTTTATCATGTAAAACGCACAAGCCTATTGTTCAAAAGTAAACAGAAAAATGTGGTCCTATGGCCCATCAAATTCATTGACCTGGGGATCTCAGGATATAGATTTTGTTGTTTTTAAACATTTATTTTGTTTGTAGATGCCAAAGTTATTTTTTCTAGATGTTTTGTATTCTATATGGTCAAAATGTACATCATTTCTCTTCTATACATAAACTTACTGACTGCTATGTGCTAAGAAATTAGCAAAAATTATAACAATGATTTGTTTCTTAAGACATCATTTCATCAAGATAAGTTCCAATAAGCAACAACAGCTCAAATGAAGTACTTTGAGTAATTCAAACATAAAAATTTAAATATTCTACACAATTTTTAATGATACATTTTAAGGCAGAAAATACATTGTTCAGAATGATGAGAAATGTCTTTATGTTTAAAGAAACAAATAAGCTTTATTCACACCTTTAACAACTCCCTAACTTTTGGTCACAGTAAGATCTTGGCCAGCTCATCAAAGACTGGGCATCTTCCTTTGAAGAACAATCATTGTCAGTCTTAGAGACTCCATTACACGAGGAGGTCCCTGCCTCAGTGCAGCCCAATGCGTGTCTTGGTTATATAATGATTAAGTGGAGTACAAGATGAAAGGAAAGTAGAAAGAAAGAAGGGAAAAAGGATGAGCAATCTCATTCATAGTAAAGTCAAGGTTGCTTATTTTGTGTTACCTGAAGGTGAAGCTGAATTGTTGCAACAACAGCAACAACAAAAAAGCACAATGCATCTTGGAATGCAGAGTGTTAATTATTATCTAGTAAGTGGTGAATGTTGTGATCTTGTATTCTTACCAGAGATTTTATTTTATTTTATGTTATTTTATTTTATTTATTTTTGTCCCATTGAGGATCAAACCAGGGCCTCACCATGGCAGGCCAACACTCGAATACTAAGTTCCACCCTCTTACCAGAGCTTTTAGTGAGGGACAAGAAGCCGAGATGTTGAAGAACAAAAATTCTTTGTCATCGTGTAAACTAAACACTGTTTAATGCAAGCAAAATTCTTATTAAAATGTGAGTCTAGTTTTCCATGAAGAGGAGTTTTAGTAAAGTTTCACATCAAAAATTTTAAACAGTTCTTTCAAAGCTAGGAAGTGTATACTTTGGAATTGAAACTGTTTAATTACTTCATGGGAATATTTAAGGGAGTCTGGAAGATGTATTGATTCATTTAATCCCTGGATATAATTCATCAGAGTAGTATTTTAATATGCTTTTCCGGACTATGGGAAGCTATGGTAGGAAAATGAATTCTACATATAGTGGTCAAGTTGTTTTGCAGAATTTGCTACAATTGAGCTCATAATTTGAGCACTGTACGAGACCCACATCATCTCTCCTTTCTCTATCCTCTTCGGATATAAAATAATTTACTCTCTATCACTATGCTTATAAAAATAACAATGAAAGAAAATAAGTATTTTCAAATTCAGATATCAGTAAATTACCTTAAAATAAAAACCCCAAGCGTAATTTATTTTTTTAAAATTTATTTTAACTGATTCATAAAAATATAAAAAGTATATGCTGGGTGTGGCAGTACACACCTATAATCCCAGCACTCGGGAGGCAGAAGCAAGAAGATTGCTGTGAGTTGGAGGCCAACTTGAGATCCATAGTGAGTTCAAGGCCAGTCTGAGCTACATAGGGAGATTCTGTCTCAAGAAATGATAATGACTATAAAAATTTACACATACAAATGAGTACCATATGATGTTTCAAGGGAGTATAAGTTCAACACAGCATTTCCTTAAATAGTTATTCATTATGATAAAAACATTCAAAATCCTTTCTTTGAGCTTTTTGAAATGTTAGTATATAATTACAATGCATACTCACCTACTTTGTAATAGCACAGCAGAACTTCTTAGTCCTATGTAACTATAACTCGGTACTCATTGGTCAACCTCTCCATCACTCCCTTCCCTTCATGTAGTACTTTTTGTTCTGTGCAAGGCTTATTTCAGTCCACGTAATCGTCTCCAGTTCCATTCATCTTGTAGCAAATGATAGTATTCCATTCTTTTTATGGCCACATAGTATTCCATTATGTTATATGTGCCAATTTTCATTTACGCATTCATCAGTTGATAGACACTACAAATGGAATTAAGTCATGTTAAAAAGGTTCTGCACAAGCAAGGAAACCATAGAGTGGAGAGACAACCCATGGAATAAGAAAACATGCTTGTTAATCACAAATCTGATAGGGACTGATATACACAATATTTAAGGCATTCCACATACTCAACAGGAAAATACCAAAAACGAACAAAGCCAACTAATGAATGTGACTCATTCTTGTCAAATCTGTCATAAATATCCTGACCTTGATATTGATCTTGGCTATATGCCCGGTTTTATGTGTTAGTACCTTAAATGAAGATAGCTTATTCTATTATGTACTCTGTTCCATCCCTGGATCTTTAGATCAAGTGTCAAAAGAGAGAATAATAAGCTGGATGTGGTGGTGCACACCTTTAATCCCAGCACTTGGGAGGCTGAGGCAGGAGGATCCTTGTGAGTTTGAGACCAGCCTGGGCTGCAAAGTAAGCTCAAGGCTGGCCTGAACTACATAGTGAGACCCTGTCTCAAAAATAGGGCTGGGGATTTAGCTCAGTTGTCTAAGGGCCTGTTTGGCAGGCGTGAGGTTGTGAGTTTGATCCCTGATAACAAAACAAAACAAAACACAACAAAAAAACCCCACAATTTGGTAATGACTTTCATCTTATTGTTGAAGATCAGCCTTGAAAAGTCAAATAAGCATAAGCATTTTCCAAAATTAAAGTAATAATAATCGATACACTTCTTATAGTCAGATTTTGAAAGAATTGAAATATTTTTAACATCACTTACTAGTGAAAAGAACTTGGGTCATACAATTAAACACCTCAAGATTCAGATCCTACTTTGCCATTTTATAGCTACAATTTTGAGAATTTTAATGTATTTACTTTACTTGATAAAATGGATTATTTCTTGCTTTATTAGATAAGAATAGAAAATACAGGTCAGCTGCTTATCATAATAAGTTTTATAATCAGTTTACCATTTCAGATTAATTCAATCCACAATTTGAGACTATTTCTCATATAATCTTTTTTTATTTGAAATTTAGAATTCCTTATAGCACCATCTCTCTCTTCTTTTTTAAAGAGATACACATAATCTCCAAACATGAAGACAAGAATCCTCAAATTGCACAATTTTTAGGCAATTCAGTGTTCTCCAAACCAACGTTCCTTTGAACGAAATTAGTTTGATTGAGTTGAATATAATGACTCATTTGGCTATTTCATAATCATAAATGATTCAAAATTCAGATACTTAACCCTGTAGAAATAGTACCAGAAGATGGAACATATTTAATATCACCATCTAAAAGTAATACAGATAATTACTCTTTCCTAAAATGTACCTCTTGACCCAAAGCATATTTTCACTTAAAAAATTCGGGAAAAAAATAAAAAAGCACAACTCTCTAAATTGCATAAAGTCAGTATGTTTTAAAAATCACTTTGCTTGAGTTAATGAAAATTTTGGCAGTGTTTATCTCTTGTGATGTATTAAACCACAGCTTGTTACTTGTCTGGGGTAACTTGTATAGGAGGCAACTGACCCGTTAGATCTCTCCCATGAAATCAATCTAGAAAAATAAACCAGGGCTACTTTGTAGAGGGGCAGACGAAGTGCTAGAAGTTCAGTTACCTTGGTAATTTACATCCAGCTCTACAGCAGCAAGGACATGTTGTGTCATTTATTCAGTGCTTCAAATGGGTTTTTTCAAAACATGCTACAGGTCTGGAGGCTGGACGTAGAACATGCCTCATGGGCTGCCCACACTGTCACCAGCAGAGTCTGGGTAGTCTTCACATAAAGCAAGAGATATGCTCAAATGGTCAGGTACGCTTGACTGCTTCCTTAAGTGCTTAAAGACAGAAATCACTGAAGGGCAAAGGAAACGCCTGTCTTTTCAGCTCACCGAGAGCTGACAGATTCCCACTCTCTTTCTTGGCCTCAGGAAGGACAGGGAGGCAGCTGTGTGGGATCAAGATGTTTTGTGAGCTTGCAGCTGGAATGCTTTCCCCCTTGGAAGGACATTCTGGCTCCAGGGGATAGGATGGAACTGGATTAGCTAGACTAGTAATTCCCTGGGTAAAAGAAGAAAACCATGAGACCCTTTCATTTTAACTATTCTTCCTCAAAGAATAGCAAGAAGATTATGTATTTCTTAAAAAAAAATAAAAGCAAAAAATAAGGATAAGTAAAATAAACCAGTCAGTGATATATTCTTTAGCAACTACACTGCAACAGGCAAGATTTACTGACCCTTGATGCAGTCTGTAGAAAATATTGAGAAAGTTTCTGTGAGTTTTATTTCCTTCTTTACTCTCACAATAAACTACATTTGCCTCAATTATTCTGTAATAATCAATGAGACATACATGAGAATAATTATGTAACATCATTCAATTAACTCTTTTTTTTTTTTAATTTGGTCCTGGGAATTGAATTCAGAGATTACACATTGAGCTACAACCCCAGTGACTTTTTAAATTTTTTTTTTTTTTTTTTGAGAAATGGTCTCACTAAATCAGTGACCTGTGCTGGACTCAAACTTGCTATCTTCCTGCCTCAGTCTCCCAGAGTGCTGGAATTACAGGAATGAGCCAGCACACCCAGCTTTCATTACCTCTTTAAACTGCTATTGTTTACCTGCTGTCTCTTCCAGAATGCTAGTGAGGCAACAGTTTATTTTTGCTTACCTTCAACTCAGACAAATGCCCTATACTTTGTGGGTTCTTAAAAATCAGTAGATATTTAATGAATCAATAAATGAGCATATGCATGGTTCCATGCATCAATGCTTACGTTTTTGATGCTACCAACATAGAAACCTGGGAAGCATGACTGACTGGGAATTAGAAGCCATACAGCTGCAGTAATCCTGATTCTTCCATTTTAGGGTGACAAAAACTAGGAAACAAACCTTCCTTGAGTTTGTTTGGAAAGAAAACAGAAGGAAATTGGGAAACACAGGGTAATTGCCATTTTCAAAAGGGAATAAGGGAAACCATACCTTCCTGGGGTGAGAAGATTTCATTTGAGACTAGGAATTCTACATGTCATTTTGGTGATTTGACAAAAACTGACATAAGTGCATCACCCTTGTCCTACTTAATAAGTCGAAGACAGAATTATAAAACATAAATTGCTGGATATCAAGAAGAATAAACCTTCGAACTGGGTTTCTGCCACATAGCAGAAAAAAAAAAAAAAAGAGGGCAGAATGTCTTAGGGCAATCTGATCTTTGTCTAACATGATGTTTACCAGAGTTCTGACATTTACAAGCAGAACAATGCTATTTATCAACCAGATAACCAGAAGGGGGAAAGGAATGCATGACTTCTAGTTCTTTTTCTGAGATTGTGTTAAGTAGAGGGTTCTTTTTTTTTTTTTTTTTTTGCTGTTTTGTTTTTCTTTGACATATAATCATATTTTAAAGAAGGTAAAACACCAGGATGATTTAGTAGAGCAAATAAGTAATTTTGGCTACCCTGAGAAATTGTTTTAATGGAAAATTTGCCACTGTATTAAAAGCTATATTATTGAAAAAATAATTTAAACCATCTTTCTCTTTCCCATTACTATTGTTGAATAAGTACTAACCCAAAACATGGTGGCTTAAAGATACAGTTTTATTTTGCTTACAAAATGCAGTTCCAGCAATTTGGGAAAGACTTAGAAGAGCTTTGTCTCTTGAGGTCTCATGCAACTGCAGCCAGATATTTGAAATCAACATCAAGGGAGAGCTAACTTGGACTCAGGTGGCCTTTCCAGATGTGGTCCCAGTGCAAGTATATTTCTTCCATGATTCTAGAATCCCCAGAGATAGCATTACAGAAGAGCCAGACAACAGCTGTCCTGCCTTTTCTGACTGCAAATGATGAAATTTCAGTTCTATTATATTCCACTGGCTCGAGGAGCCATCACAAATGTCCACCCCAGATTAGATGGGAAGGGAGGGGAATCCAGTCCACTTCTTGAGGGAGCTGGGATGCATTCTTATAGTAGAAGAGAATGAAAAATAGGAAATATGGGTTTTTCCATCTTTGGATAATACAATTATCCACACATTTATTTAAGTTTTTATGTATTTCTAATAAATGACATGAACATAAGCTATAGATTACATAAGGAGTGCCCACAGATATTGCATATCACTATGAAGGCTATTAATTTTTTTTAAATACACACATCTTAAGAAGTTAGATAAATCATAATATTATTTGATAGTTAAGATGCTTAAAATAATAAAAATGGCATGTTCCATCTCAATGACTTTAAAGACCTTGTTTATATTATAGAACATTTTGTTTGAAGCAAATTTTACCTGGGTAGTTATCATATTGATTTTAAAATGCTTTATGTCTTTTCCGTATAGTTCTATGTATAACATAAAACTCCTAATTGTCAATCGAAAACATTAGGTTAAAATTATACAGAGTTAACACAAACATATATAGCTAAAAAAGCATTTGTTAAATTTATTTGAACAGCTAAAAAAAAAACCTTACGGTAGTATAACTGTTTCCATGCAATATCACCACACTTTATACTCTTTGATGATTAGTTTGAGTTCAAATAAATATTTTTCAGTCAAAGATAATTTCTGTCTCATGTATCTCAACTTACTCCAGGCTCAATGTTTTCAGATGACGAGATCGAGGGTGAGGGATGCTAACTTGAGGTCCAATCATATCTAGTCAAGGGTTGAGTCAATTGTAACCAAGGATCCATTCTAAGAATCACTCTAAACATGAATAAACAAAGAAGATGTTTTATAGGTTTACCAAAGATATGTTATTTGTCACCATTATAGGAGGGTATGTTGACTAGAAACAGCTTTTTGGGGGCCTATGAACTTGTTGGGAAGCATATCCTAATTAAACTGAAGATGTCTTATCCAAAGGTAGAGCATGGTAGATGTGTACTCCGAAAGACCTGTACTTCATGAAACATTAAGTGCAATACCAGGAAATGAGTGACAAAAACAACCAACCAACCCAGGGCCAAGATCTTTAGATGAAATATCTGTGTTTGTTATAATAACGAGCAGCATAATTGGTGCTGCACACTGTCCCTTTCTGATAATAATTCTAGGAAGCAGTCATTCGGATCCTGCTTTGCAGTAGGTTACTTCATGGTAGAGTTCACTAATTCTTACAAAAATACTGTAAAAGACATAAGAAAATGGAGTCACAAAGAGCTTGAGGAACTGCTTTGTGATATCAAGGATCAAGAGAAGGAAATGGAATTTCTGGTGACACAATAAGTTAATAAAAAGAAGTTACAAAAATATTAAAAGTATGGGAATTCTACAAAGTAATACAAGACCTTTGTGGCCCCAGCATAGAGCTTCAACAAGTAGCAGCTAATGGACTGATTTTCCTATATGTCCCCACCTGAATCTCTTCTTCCATATCATTTTGAAACAAATTCCTGTTAATACTATTTTATCCAAACATGTGTGAGAGTATTTTCTGAAAGAAAAAAGTTCTTAAATAAAACGATCATGATTAGCTCAAACTTTAACAATAATTTCTTAGAATCAGTCACTTCATGGACACACCCCTGTTCAATTTTAAATATTTCTAGTATTTATTTTACAATATGTTTATGTGAATCAAGATCCAAAACAGTATATATCCTTTTTTGTTGTTGTTGTTTGTTTGTTTTTTTGACAGGGGTGAGGGTCTAGGGTTTGACCTTAGGGCCTTGTGCATACTAATCAAGTACCTACCCTTAGCCTACATTGCACTTTTTTTTTTTTTTTTTTTTGCGGCACCGGGGATTGAACTCACAACCTCGCGCCTGCCAGGGCAGGCGCTTAAGGCACTGAGCCAAACTCCCGGCCCTGGTTTTTTTGAGGCAGGGTCGCACTATGTAGCTCAAGCCGGCCTTATGCTGGCGTTGTAGCCCAAGCCGGCCTCGAACTCACAACGTTCCGCCTACCTCAGCCTCCCGAGCGCTGGGATTAAAGGCGTGGCGCCACCACACCCAGCTACATTGCATTTTTAAAAACTAGGTCATCAGTTTGTTTCAGACTACAGTTTCACTAACACCTCTTCATTTTCCTTGGGAATCTATTTGTTGAAAAACATTGAGATTTTCCTGAATCTATCTCTTTAGTGAACTTTAGCACACTCTTTTGACTTAGTGATTTGTTTGTTTGTTTTTGATAATACCATTCCATGAATGAAAATTTGCTTTGTTCATACAGAAGTCTATATGTGATTCTTCCCCAAGATAAATATGTACCATGAAAATAAATTATTACTCTGAATCTGTCACTGTATAGGACAGACAAAGCAGTCTTCTTCAGGTACCAGATCTCAGAAGGTGCTTCAAAAATACATCAAAGATGAAGATGAAAGTGAGGGCAGTTTCAAATGTCCATAATGGGAATGGCATATGTGATGGTAGAACTCACTTGAAAATTTAGAATTAGAAAACGTTATGATCACGGTAGTCAGTTTTATCCTACTACAGTAATGCCTCGGTTCATGAATGTTTCTCTTTGCAAATAATTCCATTAACAAACAGAAGTATTTGCAAAATTTTGCTTCTGTTGGAGAACTGTGCATCGAATGAGGAATACACATGTGGCCGTCTTCCCCACAACCGTGGACTGAATTAAATTGGTGAACCAAGGTACCACTGCATTTCTGAGAAGGGAAGAACCCCAATGAAAGCACCATGTAGAGAGATGTTATTTCAGTACATGACAGAAAGGATCTCAAAGCCATGCTATGAACATTCTGCAATAAGATAGCAGGGTGGCCTGATCTTTAATCATTCAGAAAGACAAATCTGCATGCAAAGTAGCCAGAAAAATACTGATGGAAAACAATCATTTGTCTTTGCCTACCCAGTAACTGTAGAAACATAACCTAAAATACAAGACAGTATATATTGAGTATACTTAGTCTACAATCCATGTAGACTTACAAGGTGTCAGGGATGAATAGAGCATTATATTAGTTAAATTTAAAGAACTGTTAGACTGGCAGTAGGGAAAAAGGACAATAGATTTTCCACGAAATGTCCATTGTATGAAGAAAGATGAGTGGCTAAGTATGAGCAGAGTATGTTCAAAAGACAGGTGTAGAAAAGTATGTTTTAAAATGTATGCAATGGTCGCACATACAAAAGGTGCACTAGGCACTTCTGACCTGAGAACTTAGAACAGCTTCATTCTTGATCTACTTTACCTGAGTCACCTTGGATTATCCAATTAATTTATTTGCACTTTTGCTTCATTACCTGGAAGAAAAAAGGTTAACTGCTGATTGAAAGAAAGTTAACTTTGAAGTTTCCTGATTTCAGGAAAAAATAAATATTTCGAATGTTGAACAAGTTAGTTTCTTGAAAAGCTCAAAACCAAGCCTGGAAAAATAACAACTTGCTATTTAACATCATTATCATTTTCTAAAAAGGCATATTAAGAGCAGGAAAGGAATAAAATGCCTATAAAAAGTGTCACTGTATATTTAAACTAAACACATTGTCCTTATATTTGTGTTATTTACATATATTCTGATAAAAAATGTTTTTTATGGCATTTGCAGAATTTGGGAACTATAGACTAACTTGTACTTAAGGATCCCTCTCTTTGTGATATTCTAACAACTCACACCTGGAGTAATTTGCCCATTATACTCTTCCTATAGTCTTAAAAGATATTAATCAATAACCTAATGTTTTTCCCAGTCTTTCAATGGATAGCGTGTTATTGGGTCTGATGTCAGAATAGTTCTTGTTGGAGATACAATAGGTTCAACAGAAAACAAAATCATGTTGGAAACCAGGAGAGCTATTTGCTAGCCACATTTTGGTACTTCTAGCTAGATGAGCTTGTTCATGTCACTAAGCTTTTACTAAGTATCATCCAGAAAAAGGAAATTATCACACTGTCATACCTGTCACAGTGAATTGCTGTGAAGTTGAATAAAATAACGTATTTGATTTTTAAAATAATCTCTAAGGTCAACTAAATTATTAGTAATAAAGCATCAATATGTGAAATCTCTCAAAGGGACACGAATCTATTTTAATTCAGAGAAAGTTATATTATCACTTTAATCATTAAAATATTTCTCTAAGACCTGAACTGCAAAAATCACAAGACTGAAGATGGTATGTTTATAATAAGTCTTCAGAAATAAAGTGTATACAAGTGGCTTCTATTCTTACAAAATTCTAGGATGAAAACAAAAGTAAAATTGTTACCTGCCAAGACATATTCTTTTCCTCCATATTTGAAATTTGCAGTTTGCTTTTGAGCAAAGGTTAAGAAAGTCTCGAAAATTTAAATTCACCAATGTATAAAAGTAAGTATGCATGGATATTAAGACTTTGAACACACACAGACACACACACACACACACACACACACACACACTGAGCCCAAGAAGATATAATGAGATATGAGCAGTAAGTGTACTCCAAATGAAAGGAAATGTGTCTTTTTTGAGTTGGATAACATTAATTATCAAAGATTTGGCAGAAGTACACTCCCTCTAATTACATGAAATTAGTAAACTGACATTTCTGAAAATGGCAGTGATTACAGCTTCATAATGTCATTAAATACCCTCCTACAAGGTAGCTGTTCTGGTGGTTTACTGTTTATCACTGAAAACTCTTTGCTCTTGATATTTCTATGGGAACTGTTTCTGTAGTGAGTTCTATATTTATGGAGCATATTAATGTTAGTTTATGATAATGAAATTTATGAACATAGTGGCCACTGAATTAGGAATGAGATATTTTCCCCACTGTCAGCAGAACAGTGGCATTGCTAACAAAAAGATATTTGGAAAAAACTCAGAAGTAATTTTAGAGACAGTGCAGGTAGTTTTCATGAAAGATATGAAGACTGAAGTGTGCCTACCATGGATAGTTTATGAATACAAACTTTAACAGACACAAAATGTGAATGATGTCTTATCAACATTGTAGTTATGGTACCCTATTGTAGTTGTCTTTAATTGACACCTTGGACTGAATTTGTTTTCTTTCAGACATGAGTAGTATTTTTTGAATCCCTCTTGCTGTATTCCCAGGATCTAATTAATTGATTGCTCCTAGGTACAATTGTTCCTAGGTAACAAAACCTACTAAAAAATGAAAAAAAAAAAGATCTTTAGTTTCAGACATGATGAAAATTTCAGGTATGATCAAAATACATTTAAGATTTATGCTATGCTGTCTTAAAATATAGAAATTATCACACTAATTTAATAGAATATTACATTTTCACTTGCTATCATACATGAACAGGAACAAAGTCAACTGAAGACTAAAGGTCCCATTTAACATTTTCTCTATTAACATTTATAATGATGCATTCAAAGCAGTATGAAATTTGAAAAAAACCTGGTTGAACAATTAATGAAATATTTTATAATATCTTGAGCAACTTGCTTATTCAATGTTTTTATTTATGAACTAAGAGTAACAACTCTATCAGTCATAAATCTTACATTAAAAATAAAGTTATATATAAAATTAACTTCAGAGAAATTATGCCTACCAAATTTATTTTATTTTATTCTAATTAATAGCATATTTAGTAGTTTCAAAATATCAACTAAAATTGATATTGGCCTGGCATTCCAATTAAACCTGAAATAATTAGTCTCTCAAAGTTTGGATAAATTTTCAAGTTTTTGCCACACAACTTAGTTACTACTTAGTTACTTGTACACCTGTGATAGGTTTATCAAAAGGAGCCTCATAACTGATGATTTAGTTGCAGTACTACTGTATTGATAGGGTATTTATGTAGGAAGGTATAGATTTATACATCACTCAAACTGAGCTCTTAAAAACAATGAAGCAAAATATAGTGTATACTGAGAGACTTGAGCTATGCATTATGAAAAATATGTTTCCCCTTATGTAGATGAGGATTTTCATAAAGACAATACCATATTTGTTTTATGATTAAAAACAAAAATTATCATTTGACTTCTTTGCAAAGAATAAAGAAAACATTTAAAATGGAAACTGATATAATTCTTATGAGAAAAAAAAACGTTACTGGTAACAGCATTACTGTAACATTGACTTTCTTGTGATTCCGTTCTTTGCCATTCCGTAGCCGTGTATTCCTTGTTACTTACTACGCACTCCTTTCATGTTTATGCTAGGTCTGAACAAAGTGCCCACTGACCTTCCACCTGACACAACACTGCTGGATCTGCAAAACAACAAAATAACTGAAATCAAAGATGGAGACTTTAAGAATCTGAAGAACCTTCATGTAAGCACAATTTTATTATTTAGCAATAATGTTATATGACTCAATGTATTTTTCAAAAAATAAAGTCAAAAGTACTTATGATAATAATTTAATGCGTGCATGTTTAGTAAACTATTTTCTTAGTGATGGTACATCATAGGAATTAACCTGTAAAATATCATCCAGTGTTCTTTCATGTAATCCACCTTTAGTATCTGCTCTAAAAATCTTTATATCTTTATCGTTTTTCATGTCACTATGAACAAATAAGTATATGTATCTTTTTAGGTTGTACTTCAATAGTGGAAAATATAAAATAAATTAATGCTGGTATTATTTTTTTTCTTTGTTCCTTTCATTTTCTTTCATTTATTTTCTAAGAGAGTTATGAATGGACTTTGAAATTCTCAAACATAGGCACCAAGAAAACAGAAATAATCATTCATATTTTATATATGCACACATGCTTGGGAATGTATTTATGATTATATGTGTTGTACCCTTAACTGTGTTTTTACTTTGATTTCTACTTATCTGTGTTATATCCAGTCTACTGGTGGGAATTGTATAAGAAAAGAGATGTCACTCAAATGGGTTTCATGGAGGACATTTTACAGGAGAGGTTTTTGTATCAAAACCAACAAAGCATTATGAAGAATCCTGATCCACATGCCCTGAAGCCGTGAAGTAACTCAGGGGTCCCAGAGACATGGAAGAGCAGAGTAGCTGTTGTTCTGCCTCTTCATTCCTGCCAACGTTCTCTCTGGCTGAACCTCAGAGGGCAGAGGAGGCACAGGGTTGATGTAATCCCTGAAGGTCAGCTTCCCATGACATGAAGAGACCCCAAAAGGACAAAGCATGAATAAAGCTGTAGATGATGAAAGAAATCCTGTAAATGGAGACTGTTCAGCCCAAATATTAGGGTTAAACCATCTCAGGGAGCCTTCTGTAGAAGTAAAGGCAATGGCTGCTGACATGGGGCACAAAAATAATTCTGTGGGATAAACATGTGGTAGCTTTCCCTCAAAATATCAGTGCATGTGGAGTACAAACAAGCCAGGCTTCAATGTCTAAAGATATTCTATGAAAATCTCACTGTCTTTGTTTCACTGTTGGAATGCTCTTGAACTCTTGGGTCCAGTCCATTGGGAAGACATGTTAAGAATAACGCCAAAGAGCATCCAAAGAGAGATGGTCCTGTGGAAGAGGAGGTTGGCCTCATGTAGGCACACTGCTAGAGACATAGCTAGCTACACTGAATGTAAAAGAGCCATTAGTGACATATTCAGAGGGCCATATTAGAGAAAAGAAATTGGAGAAAAGTCATTATTCAGAGGGCTGTATTGGAAGAAAGAAATTGGACTTATTTTCTTTAGCCACAAGGTAGTAGAACTAACTGTCCCAGTGAGTAGAAATTTCAGGAAAGCAGGTTTTCATTCACTGTTAAAAATATTATTTGAAAACATTGATTTCTTTTTTAGAAACTAGAATTATCTAGCAATATGATGCCTATCTGTGGAAAGTAGTTTTTAGTTTGTTTTAATGAGTTTCACAGAAATACATTTTTAAGATTAGGAGAATAAACATAGTAAATTTTAATTTCACATCCATTTCCTTCTTCTAGTCTTTATAGAAAATAGTAAGGTGCTATATTGTAAGAATAAACAATATGTAATAAAATATAAAAATAAATCATTGTAATATATATTAGAATAAGAAATACAGATATAAAGGCCTCTATAAAGTATAAAAAAGAATAAATTGGCGAAGATATAGTCGATATAATGAAGATAAGATTTAGATATGAGCTTTCTGACAGTCCAGATGACAAAAGCAATAAATATTTACTCATTAGAAAAACATAAACCAAATTTTTAAAGGGAACAAGCATTTTTTCCCTTAGACTTTAAGATTCTACATGGAATCACTAAAGGAAAATCAAACATACAATTAAAAAATCACGGTTAATTTCTGACAATATAAGCAATATGTTATAACTCTTAAGTGTTGAAAGTTTTAAAGTAAGAGATAAATTAGACACCATCATATCAGTCTATCAGGTAGTGTTTTGAAAGAGTATGTGATAAAATGTTTTAGATTAGCAGGAAAAGAAAAGACAGAGAAAGAAAAAGAGGACTTTCTATGCATGCAGAAAGCAAAGGCAGAAGAACAATAAGCATCAGACAACAAACAATACAAGCTCAAGGAAAGATCCAGGCTCTGAAACCGTGGAGGAGACCCCGCGCAAGAAATGCTACAGCAGGACCAATGGGGCCATCGCCACTGCCCTGCTGGGAAGCGGGGGCTCCTCTCACCAGCTCTCTGTTTTCTTCCTAAGGCTTGACTGAGGATGAGCTAAAGGCTAAACCAGAGAGATTTTCCAGTGATTATTGAAACTATCATTAAAATACATTTAAACAGGTGATAATAAAGAGGGAATATTATTTTTAGTAAATATTTTGAAAAGCTTTTTATTTGCATAAACTTACCCTAAAGCTGCTTTTATAAGGAAGGAAAATTCTCTTGTAATAATCTCAACTTTCCGTATATTTAAGTATACTTTGAATAATCTTTTAAAACTCCTGTATCCTTAAGTAAGAAACTCCTCTTTAAATCCAGTTGGTAATAATGTGTTCTTTCTTTTCCCGAATTCCCTCTGAGTGTGTTCCTAGGCAGCCATCATCTTCATGATTCATTTGTTTCCACTTCAAAGTATACATCGGAAGAAGGGAGAGAGTTTATTAGAGCTTCTGACCAGGGAGAGGATGTTAAATAACTATTTTCTCCTTACTCTTTCATTCCTGATCATTTCTACCCTTGTTATTATACAAACATCATAATTTCAGCTTAGGAAAGCTGCGTTAGAATGAGAAGGAAGGAGAAATAAAAATTTAGTAAAAATTAAAACATTTAACAGCAAAAATAAGATTTCTTTGTTCTGTAATAATTGTACTAATTTACAATGTCATGGCTCCATGTGAGCAGCTGCATATGGATAGATTTCAATTTATAATCAGTGGGAAAACTATATAACTGTTTATACTGTAATTGAAAATGAAGTGTGATAATGCTAACATTCAACATTTTACTTTTCAATTAAAGCTTAATAAATCTAGTTAATAAGAATTTTTTAAATGAAAAATCAATAAGAATTGTCAACAGCTGAATAATAACAAATACTTATTTGGCAGTTGCTACATACGAGGCACTGTTCTTACGACTTTATATACATTAATTTTCTTGATCCTTAGAATTAGTGTTACTCTTAGGCAGTAAGAGACTCAATATCCTTTTATATAGACAAAGAAATGTAAGAACAGAGAAGGTAGATGCTCATAATCACATAGCAGATAAGAGCCAGAGTTTGAATGTCACAATTTAGGACCAGACATTTGCACAAATAATTGACTGTAAATATGTGACTAAGAAAAACCTTTAGAATAATACCTGATATAGTATAAGCTACACATAAGAGGCTTTGAAGAAAAACATATGTGTTAAAAGTAAGAGTTCCACCTCTATTTTTATAAAAAGATATTTCACACCATGTTTCATATATTTAAGTATGTCAAGATTTCAAAATTTTGTTCCAGAGATGGCCATTGAGGATCTCTTTTGCATTTTTCTTTAACTTTTTGTTATTTTATGTTTGTGGTAAGCTATTAGACGTGAGTCACCCTTCACTCTTCTGGCTCTGGTTTCTAGTAATTTCTCTGCTGTTTTGATTGTTAATATCAATTTTCTTAAGTCTCATAAGTTTTTCATAAATGTTTTGTAGTATTTATTGGAATCACTTAGAATTTTAGATTAATCCAACAATGCATTATTTTGGATTAGTTAAAAGGTTATGTTACTCTTAAATTTTAATGCATTAAATGAACTACCTGAGAATAAAAGTGGATTTGCTATTTATTGCCTTCAGAAAATATTCTTAAATTTATGAACCTGAAGAGCTTCATATCCTCAGAATTTAATTCATTTTCTCCCCCTCTACATTCTCATATATGTAAAAATGTGAATAGCACTAAGATTAAAAATGCGGTTTTCTTTGGCCTTGAAAAAATTGCACACAGTTCCTTAAAGATAACTGGTAAAATAGCTTAAAAGAAGAACACATGTGGTTTTTAGAACATATGGATCACTGGAGTGGAATAAAGAGATTCCCAAGTACATTTTGAAATATCTGTAGCTATAACGATAATAAATTAGAGACAATTCCTCATATTAGAGGAATGCACAAACAAAAATTTAAAAATTACTAAAAGCATTAACATGCTTATCATGTAAAACTTTTCATTAAAATAAAAAGCAGAGAGAAAGCCAGAATAAAGTATAGTACAGCTTTTTATGTCATGCTCACTATATTCTGTGTATCAGCTATTAAAATATAATAAAATTTAATAAAATAAGAAGTATACTAGGCCTGGTGGTACATTCCTGTAATCCCAGCACTTGAGAGGCTGAGGCAGGTAGATCATGAATTCAAGACCAGCTTAAACTATTTAATGAAGCTTCTCAATCCTGCCTGAGAGAGAGAGAGAGAGAGAGAGAGAGAGAGAGAGAGAGAGAGAGAAACAGAGAGAGAGGGAGACAGAGAGATTGTATCATTGAGCAAGCTCTCCTCAAAAAAAATAAAAAAAAAGAAAAGAAAAAAATTAGTTTCATCTTTTGATTGACAAGGATATCCAGAGGAAAGCAATGAGCTAGAACATAATCAACATAAACTACACAGTTATATAAAAGATGCAACTTTTTGTGAGGTCACAGCAAAACTTTAGTCTCTTGCATTGCTGGTGATGGTGTACATCAGCACTGCCTATTTCTGTACATGAATTCATGTCAATAGTCAATGGAGATGGACCTTTAGATTGAAAAGCAAACTGACACTGATTGTTTAGGTGTCTTGGGTCATTGTAGTTATTCAGTCTTTAGAGTACTTTTTTTAAAGAAGTATATACAAATATCAGATGTGTAAAGTAAATGAGTCACATTTGCTTACTTTTTAAAATTTCTTCATATTTTTCAGATTTTTCCCCGTTAGCTCCATGAGTAGAATGAATCTGTACTTTCTCTCTGTCTCACTCTCTTCTCCGCATCTCTATATACGTGCATATCAGTATTTGCACATTTATAAAGATGCACGCAGAAAATTTTAAGATTCCTTCTAAAAGGAACTGTTTGTTTCTTTGTTTGTTTGCTGTCTATAGGCATTGATCCTTGTCAACAACAAAATTAGCAAAATCAGTCCTGGAGCCTTTGCACCTTTGGTGAAATTGGAACGACTTTATCTGTCCAAGAATCATCTGAAGGAATTGCCAGAAAAAATGCCCAAAACTCTTCAGGAGCTTCGAGTCCATGAGAATGAGATCACCAAAGTGCGAAAATCTGTGTTCAATGGGTTGAATCAGATGATTGTCGTAGGTACGTATATTCTTATCACTTGATGACCAAGACTCAAGGTTCAATTTAAGAGATTTCAAGTAAGCTTCAGCTGCAGGACCATGAACAAGCTGGAGTCTTTCTACCCAAACTCTGCATAAAATGTAGTAACAGGGGCAGGAAAAATGGGAGATTCAATTGTCTGTGTCTTACAAGGATGTTTTTATTCCTTGACCTTGAGTATCTGAGAACATGAAGAAGGCTGGAGGACTGGCTATCCTTCCATAGGCCATATAAGCAGGGTAGATTTAAGCAGTGCTTAATTAGAGATATTTTGGGATCCTTGTTCACAGTTGGGATTTGTGTGTGTGTGTGTGCTCTGAAAACACATAAACCACTTACTTTAAAAATGTGTTACAGTTTTGTTATATGTGTGATAAAAATACAATTTTATATTTGGCTTACAAAATGCTATATTCAAATTCTTTAATAGCATTTCAAATTACCTTATGATAGTAGCAGCGTATGTATAATTTATAGGCACTTGCTTTTTAATTAAATAATTAGTTAGTTATTTTTAATTTGCAGCTCTGCAAATTGAACCCAGGGCCTTTGCATCTGAGCTACACACCTAGCCATAATTTTTATTTTGAAACAACAGAATTTGCTTTCATGTTAAGTGCTTTCTCTGCAATCCTTTAATAATACTATGTTTTCATAATTTTTTTGTTTTTAGTTTTCTAGTTTTTGTTTGTTTTTTGTCATTCTCAGAACCATGCTTTTTAATTTCTTGTGTTTTTTAGTCAAGATGTTGTTGAGTCAAACTTCTTTCTAGAATCCTTGTCAAAATGGACACCACTCTGATTTATAATTTCCTGAACTCTTCTCTAAAATCCTTGCCTTTACTGCCTTTGTAGAACTGGGTACCAACCCACTGAAGAGCTCTGGAATTGAAAATGGAGCCTTCCAGGGGATGAAGAAGCTCTCCTACATCCGCATTGCCGACACCAACATAACCTCCATTCCTCAAGGTGATACAACTTTCCCCAAAACATTTTTACAAATCTTAGTTCAAAGGTTTTGATGTTTCAAAAAGTGGTTGTTGAATTTTACATTGTGACCCAAGAGACCAGTCTTGTTTCTAGCAAAGTCTCCCTACCTGGAAGTGTTTGGGTTGAGCAAAGTTAACCATCAGGCCATCTTGTTTCCCAAAAAGATGGACAGACTCCTGTGAGTTTCCTTCTAAGATGAAGCTTTGCACAAAATGATTTTATATTAAGGGTCATATCACAAAGAAAAACTACGGCTATTTTTAAAAGATTCCTTTAGTTCTCTGTAAAGGAAAAAAATAAATGGAAGTACTGAAATTGAGCCAACTTTTCTGTTAAATTTCTCTTCCTTTAAGGAATTCTTTTTCATTTTCAGACATTTCAGTCATTCATGTTTGAATAAGGGGATCCACTTACACTTATTTAGTAGCAATGGCTGTGGATTTTAAGTAGTATAGATTTTGAAGTCTACTGTGCTTGAGTTCAAATTGTTAATAATTGTATCCAAGATCCTTCTGCATCAATCTTTATCAGTAAAGTGAGAATAATATCCACCTCATTGGGTTGTTTTAAAATTAAATAGCTAATTGGAAAAATATCGATGAGTACATAATAGGGATTATATTTCTTCCCATAATTCATTAAAATGTTTTGAAAAATCAGTAGGCTTAGACAATATACAGAACACTTGACACAGAAAATGAATGCAGGACCTGCCTACTATTAGGAGCAAAGGTAGAAGAGTAGTCAGTAGTTAGCACTCAATCACAGAGCTAATAGATGCCCAAGAGAGGCACCTAAGACAGATTCTGTGAGTCAGAAAAGGCCCTAGCTGCAGAAAAGAATCTATAATGTGAACATTTTCTCTACTCCATGGTTTTAGTCTCACAAAAGCTCCTTTACATTCTCAAATTTTCTCCTGAGTCTGTTTCCCCTTTCTCAACCTCCCCAACTCAGATTCCTGGTTCTTGGACTGGGTACTAGATGTATGTACTTATTCACAGAAAACGTATTTCATCTACTGTGGTATTACAGAAACATCAACTCCTGAGAGTACCTATTCCATATGAATGCTTTTTTTTACTGCCCATAACCTATATCATTGTCTTTAGATATGGAGCATTCCTTTGGTCCTCTAAAAATAAATACAGGGACGGACAGATTATAATTGGATGGATAGATAGATGTTGACTTATAGTAAAAAAGATCTTTTCATAATGAGTCTTCATTTTGTTGTATTCAGTAAATAATCTTTTAAATATTTTTATTGTATTTTATATATATGCTATTTTTACATATTATATTATGTATATGTTATAATAAGATAAATATGCAATATTATACATATATTTATATATATATATATTTCCTCCGTATTCACAGATTCAACCAACTATGTATCAAAAATATTTGAAATAAATTGCATCTGCATAGAATATGGAGTTCTTCTCTAAACAGTACAGTGTAACAACTTTCTATATACCATTCTTTTGTATCAGAAATTCTAAATAATCTCAAGATGATTAAAAAATACAGGAAGATGTATGTAGGTTATTTGAAAATGCTATGCCTTTTTATATAACGAACCTGATCATTGGCACATTTTCGTATTTGTGGAGGACTTGAACCAATCTTCATAGATTCTGATGAGCAAGCCTATAAATGTATACACACACATATATAGATACACATGCACAGAGAATTACATATGTAGATATGGATAATATGTATATAGATATGAAGTAATATGCATGTATATATATATATATATATATGCACACACACATATATAGAAAAGTCTTTTATTTTGCTATTCTTTGTAATACATTCTCAAAATATCCCTCAGGTAAACATTTTATCACTGATCAATCTGTTTCTTTAATTTTCTTATGTCTTCTTTGTAACCTCAACAGTCTTTTTCCATTATTTCTGGCTTTTTTTTTTTTTTATTTACTACCATGTAAGAACATGAACACTACGGTAACTACAATTTATGAAACACTTAGTGCCAGGTATCATAGAAAATACTTTTCATGGTTTCACAACATCCCTCTATAGTAGTATTGTCCTCCTAAAAAATGAGAAAAAATGATGCTTAATGAGGTGAAACAAATTGTGACATAAGTCATAGGAAATAGAGAGCTGCAGAGCTGAGAATGTGCTTGGCTGAGGTCAGACCCTGTGTAAGGTCCTCCTTCCTTGTATATTTTTGTTTATCTAACAAATGAATGAATAGCTGTTAAGCTAGGGCTCTTATACGTGCCATAACCATTCATTCTGATCACATTCTTTTCCATCACCCGTGAGAATGGAAAGAAAATGATAAATCATAGTTTTTAATTAGACCAATTTAGTGGAAGGAATAACTTAATTGTTCTTTGACTTTAAATTAATTATTCATATCTTTAAAACATCAGTTTTGTTAATTCTATAATGGAGGTAAAATAACACCTATGTTCCAGAATTATTGTGAAGATCATTAGATGTAAGGATTGCATTATATACACATTGTCTCTATTAAGTAATCCTCATGTATTTTATTTTTCAAAAAGGAAGAGGAGAGGAAAAAGTACATAAAAATAATTAGAGAGTAGTTTCTTTAGTCTAACACCAGAGTGGCTTAGGGTAATGAAGCTATTGATAAATTTGTCTTTCTCTGTGCTACTGGGCTGAGAAAGTACTATTCCATAGTCAAACTTTCTCCTAGTCATAACTTTACTTTTTGAAAACTGATATTTCAGAAGGGGAGAAACATAGACACTAATAAAGACTGATAAATGTGATGATAATTGGTATATTAAAGATGGTGCATTTAAAATTTTTTTCCATGGTGAGATGGAAGAAAGAATGTACATGCAATTTACTTTGTTGTATACATCTATACTTCACAAATAGGAGCATTTTAAAATTCACATTCATCTATTACAAGGAGAATACAGTTGCTGAAATGATTTATTCCTCAAATGGTTTTGGTTGTTTAATAGTTATTCATAAGAAAATTACAATTGTCATTTCATTTCCTTAGGTTAATAACATGATATTTTTACTTCTTTTGGCTATCTGGGAAGACAGTGTATTTCTTACTTGAGATAGATAACCTATAAAATGTACTACTTTGAGTTGTTTTGTCTTATCTATGAATTATCAATAATTTATGCAGTGAGGGAATTAATGGAATTGATTAGGAAAAGAGCTAAGACTGTTTTGTACACAGTACACATTTAGTAAGTAGACGTTGATTTTCTTAACATTTTATACAAAAACCATAGTACCACAGTTATAATAATTTTTATTAAAAAAGGCAAAATTATTTCAGTAACATTGCCATAATTTGGTGAGATATAATGTATATCTCACATGAAAAGTGACCTTTGTTTTCTAATTCTATATATTCATAGACAAATAAAACTTTCTACCAATCAGATTTTAGTTTAATACATATTTGACTTGCTAGTTTCTTTATAATTGTTGCTGTTCTTTTAAGTGGAACAATGTGCTGTTTGAAAAGCTACATAAAAATATAATACATCCACGGATGGGAGGAGGAAATGAAAATGAAATGTTTAACTTTTTTATTTATATTACTAAATCATTGGAAAGGGGCTAGCGGTTTAGCTCAGCGGTATAAGCTCCTACTCAGCAAGTGCGAAGTCATGAGTTGGATCCCTAGTACCAAAAAAGCAAAAACAAAAACAAAAAACATTGAAAATCACAGCTATTCAAGGTGTAATATCCAGAGGTTTAGTGGGTATGTTGGAGTTAAAATCATTTCCCCAGGTGCTCTACATATGGCTGATCTCTTGATTAAAGGCCACTGGACTCCTCTTACATAAACACAGTCTTTTGCGCCAGCCATGCAGGTGCTTTATGCCACTGAGCTAAATCCCCGGCCCTATTTTTTTGAGACAGGGTCTCACAGTGAAGTTTAGGCTGGCCTCGAACTCACTTTGTAGCCCAGGCTGGTCTCGAACTCACAGTGATCATCCTGCCTCAGCCTCCCGAGTTCTGGGATTAAAGGCATGTGTCACCATGCCTGGCTAAAGATACAGTCTTGATTTAATAGATCGAGGTCATCTTCAGCTCTTTCTACACAGCCCCATGATACGCATTCGATGATTTCTGGAAAAAGTTGATTAGTCTAAGACCAGCATGGTGTAGCAGTGTAAGTTATTCATGAGTTTCATGAATGAAGTGCCTGGTTGAGTTTGCACATTGGTTTAACTTGTACACATACTCATTCCCTTATATTTAAGTGCTTATTTTATAGCATGCATCTTTTATCAGGGCAGTATTATACCATTAACAATGTTGGAAATTAATGATGAAATTCAGTTTTTTACTTCAGTTCTACCACTGCTAGGACAAAAATCTGTTAAACTGTGAAAATTGTTCATGATTTACTTTTAAACACAAACATTAGAATAAAATGAATGGAGGAAAAATAAAAATAAAAAATGATTCTTTGAAATTCTATGTCTTTGAGAAAACTGATGGCATGCATTCTCATTAATTCTTTCCATATTTGGTGGATATAAAGTTTATTTGCTAATATAACATCTTGTATTTCTATATTCCAGGTCTCCCGGCTTCCCTTACTGAATTACATCTTGATGGAAACAAAATCAGTAAAGTAGATGCATCCAGCCTGAAAGGATTGAATAATTTGGCTAAGTAATAATGTTATTTCATTAATTCCTACTAGAACACTGGTTAGGTATGCTAGCACCCACATGCTCATAATTAGGGACACGATTTTTCTTTTTCTTTTTAACAGTCATTATTGTTTCTAACAATACCAGAGTTCAATTTACCTAAAAATTTCTTGAGAACTTGGTGAAGGAGTATAGTTACTAGACGCAGCAATGTCAGCCTCATATCTTGACAATGTTATATTGTTTCAAGAACTGAAATACAAGGTTTTTGATCAAATCATGTTTTAACTTAACACATTAATTTAATGTAATCTAGCTTAGTAACATGAAACAGAGGACTGAGAAAATTATATCACAGTGGCTTCAACTTTGAAAATACTTTAGCAAAATATAAAAATATTGGGCATTCACAAATGGACATTAGAATAAATGTGATAAATTTGTTTTTTTGTTTGTTTGTTTGTTTTTTGTGGCACCAGGGATTGAACTCACAACCTCACACCTACCAGTGCAGTCACTGAAGCCACTGAGCCAAACTCCCAGCCCTGGTTTTTTTTAGAGGCAGGGTCGCACTATGTAACTCAGACCAGCCTTGCGCTCGTGTTGTAGCCCAAGCCAGCCTCGAACTCATAATGCTCCTCCTACCTCAGCCTCCGGAGTGCTGGGATTAAAGGTGTGCACCACCACGCCCAGCTAAATGTGATAAAATTTTCAAACCACTTCTTCTCTAAAGGATGTAAAATACAATATATGCACATTTATTATAACATAACAAATAATTTTTTTTGTGTGTGACCCTTCTTAAGGTTTTCTTTTCAGAAATAACTTGTGTCTGCTTTCTGGTCTAACAACAATCTCTCTGTATTTGCAGTCTGGCTAAGTAATGAAAAGAGGAAAATGATAGCAAAATTTTTCAGATCCAGGAATGCTCTGTTTTTGATTATGCGTATATTGCTGAATGTTATTACACAGATTGTTCCTACTGTATGATGATGCCAAATTGACTCTCTCTTGTCTTTATTTGTAAATTCTGTGAAAGATAAAGAACTATAAAGTATATCCTTGTATATTTGAGCAATAGTAACACCAAAGGGTTGTATACAGAGTAGCTTTTACCCACTCCATGGATAGTCCTCACTGACCTAGTGGATAATAAAGATTGGAGAGGAGCTTACACAGGTGACGATAGCTGCAATGCGTCACTCTTGAGTCTCATAAGGAAAGAAATGCTTCTTGTACAGCTATTTTAATTACTGTCTTAAATATAGAATACACTGTTAATAGCAATGTGGTAAGACCATGTCTCAAAATTAAAAATTAATAAAAGGGGCTAGAAATGTAGCTCAATGCAAAGACCCCAGTTCGACCTTCAGTACCCAGCCCTGACTAAACAAGAAAAAAAGAAAGGAAGGAAGAAAGAAAGAAAGAAAGAAAGAAAGAAAGAAAGAAAGAAAGAAAGAAAAAAGAAAGAAAGAAAGAAAAGAAAGAAAGAACAGAAAAGAAAAAAAGGAAAAGAAAGCAAGGAAAAAAAATGAAGTAGTCACTGATGTTAGAACACTGTTTCAGGACAACTATGCTGATTCACTTTTATAAACAGGTTGAGAGAAAACAGTGTATGTGTCACTTCAGAAGTATAAAACATAATATTCATATGCTATATAAACATATATGCATTAGATGTGTAATGTTTATCTTCTTTAGTAGGTGAAGTATTGCTTCATATTAAAGATCATGGTTTCTGAGCTATGTGACCACTACCCCTTTCAATGCCCAGAGTAATATCACATATACATTATGTTCCCCTAAACCTTTTTGATTCAATTTATAAAAAGGGATGAAAAATGAAGCTTCCTTTTGTAACTTATTAGAAATGTTTTATTCTAACAAATATACCAGATCCAAACAGAATAACTGTGACTTGGAGTACTGTGATGTGTCGGAGATACCATTCTGACATAGGAAAGCAAAGACCAGAAGAACACATGAATGTTTAAGATTGAGGGTAAAATAAAATTTACCATGCCAAGATGCCAGGTTAATAACTAATAACTAAAATAATCCAATTGTGCTATTTATGCCATGAAAGCAATAAACATTGATCTCCCTCATTTTGAATCAAGCCATAATTGAAACTAAGAAAAATTTCTTAAATCAGCATTTAAATTCCAAAAGGGCTTAAAGATCAAAAACTAGGAGGAGCTATCCTGTAAAAAGCAGATCTCTTCTTTAGCATTTGAAGGAAACTGCTAAACTCCCCCACTTTCTCCCCTTTGAGCTCTTCTCTCTCCGTGTCATTATTTTGCTGCCTCATGCCTGTTACTCCCTTCTGCCTTTTGGATTGAAATCACTTCACTCTTGATTGTTTCATCCCTAGAATGTTGACCACACTAATCATGAATGAAAGTTAACTTCTCCTGGCCCTGGAAGCAGCTAGATCCCTCAAATGTTATGCACTTAAGTTAAAAAATAGGAACCCAAAGTTTGAGTTAATTAAACTGGAAGATCTTATTTATGTAAATAAGAAAGGAATATGAGATAAAGAACCCAAGCAGAGATGTGAGACAGAAACAGAACTGTTGGCAGAGACACCCTGAAAGTGACTGTTAGCTGGTCACCAAGCGCCACTCTAAATCCAATGCAATATATGCTACTTCTGTTAACCTTTCTAGAAAGCAGGTACATTGACTTTATTGAATGCTACAGCTTTTATTTTGTATGAATAAACTGATAACTGTTCAGTTGCTTTGTTTCCAAACTAACTGAAATGATGCTGCCACTTTTTTTTTAAGTTCTGTGTCAGATTAATTTGCTATTCTCCTTAGATCAGTTTCAGAAGTTATTCAGTGAGCATGCCAAACAATAGGTAAATACCAGATGTGTGACATGGGAGTCACTAGTCCAAAAGAGTGAAATACAAGTACACAGCCTTACATTTTGCAGAAGGTCACTACAGGGCCCTATGAAGCATTTACTGGAGTTGCTCATGCTGTCATCTTCAGTCAGAAGACTCAAAGTTAGTACTCAGTTGAGATCCTAAGAACAGACTTTGCTGAGGTTCAGAGATGTTAGGGAAAGCACACTAAGCAGTTGGAATAGTATGCGCAAAAGCAAGAAATGTCCTTTTCTATCTACTTACTCAATTACACAAGATCTACAAGAACAGCTTTGGCGTATGACATAGGCCTTCATTTCTACTTACTCTTGCAGGTTGGGCCTGAGTTTCAACAGCATCTCTGCTGTTGACAATGGGTCTCTGGCCAACACTCCTCATCTGAGGGAGCTTCACTTGGACAACAACAAGCTTATCAAGGTGCCTGGTGGGCTAGCGGAGCACAAGTACATCCAGGTAATGCAAAAACATGACTTGTTGTGAGAAATAGCCAGAGAGCAAACCCTCCCTATCAGGATGCTAGGAGGCAACAGGCCGTGCTTAGAAGAAGATCTTGTAGTGTTCAAGTCAGTTAGGCTGCTCTAACCAAATGCCAAAAAATTGGGTGTCATAAGCAGTTCTAGAAACTGGAAATCTGAGATCACGGTGCTAGTCTGGTCAAGTTCTGATGAGCACTGTCTTCCAGGATGCAAATACAAGTATCATATTTTGTCTTCACCTAGTAGAGAGCTAGCTAGCTCTCTCACTTTTTCTTAGAAAGGGATGAAAACCATTCTAGAATGTTCCTTCCTCATAACCTAATTGCCTCCTAAGGTTCCATCTCCTAATATGAGCCTACTGGGTGTAGTATACATGCTTTGAGAAGGTACAGATTTCAATCTATTTCTCAAAAAACATTTTTACTATTTCTGCATAAATATTTTAGATTTATGAAATAATAAATTATTAACCTTTAAAACCAGTGATGAGTTGTTTGCTACCAATAACAGTTCTGAAGCACAGTAGTTACAAGTAACACAACAAAGTAAAAAATACCTGGTGCAAAAAATGATATAATTTGTGATACATTGACATGAAGTAAAATAGTAGTTTTACCTTTTAAGTCCAACAGATGGCTGGGGATTTAACTCAGTGGCTTAAGTGCCTGCCTGGCAGGTGTGAGGTTGTGAGTTCGATCCCTGGTACCAAAGAGAAAAAGAAAAAGAAAGTCCAACAGATATCAGCTCAAAAGAGAATGTTCAGCTATTGATATGCCTGAATTAATACAAATTGTCACATTATAGGAATGAATAAGAATAGGGAGTTATTGGTTAGTGGCCTACTGTAGTAATAATGGTTTGCAGACTGAAATGTACAATGAAATAACTCATTATTAGTTTACATCATAATGATAATTTCCAGTATAATAATAAAAGACATCCAATTTTACTTTGAGAAAATAAGTGTTATTCAAATGTCTCTTTTTAAAAATTAATAGTATAATTTTATAGATCATACATATATTCTTATTTTATCAAACTTTCAACTTTTTGAAAGGAACACTTAAAATTTATTTTATTTTATTTTTTGGTACCAGGGATCAAACTCACAATCTCGCACCTATCAGGCAGGTGTGCTTAGGCCACTGAGCTAAATCCCTGGCCCTATTTTTTGAGACAGGGTCTCACTATGCAGTTCAGGCTGGCCTTGAACTCACTTTGTAGCCCAGGTCAGTCTCGAACTCAAAACAATCCTCCTGCTTCAGCCCCCCAAGTGCTGGGATTAAAGTCATGCACCACCACGCCCGGCTAAAATTTATTTTTTTCAGAAATGTATATACTTCTTTGGTAAAGGTTATTAGGAAACAACCTAGATGAAAGTATTTTACAAAGTTGTCGTTTTGATAATCCAAATTTTCCTTGTGTTTCAAGGTAGGTTTATCTTTTACTGAGCTGTCAACGATGTAGTAAACACTAACCTTTTTGTTGTTGAGTTTGTCATACTTTTCAGTTAAATTGATTTAGCACAATTTACACTAACTAGATTTTCAAAGAAACTTAAATTTTTTTTTTAAATACTGCTTCTGTTTTAGTGGAGACTGTTGTTGGTGGAATAATGTGCAAGTATTTTTAAAAATCAAGATGTTGAGAAGATGTAATCAGGCCACATATTGTTTTTACTAGTAAGGTTTTAGTTGCTGTTAAATTGTTGCTTGCTTTTGTTTTGGATTTTATATCCTTGAGTGATAATTTTCACCTTCTTGATTCTGTTTCTCAGATATCAGTTATTACTAACTGATAGGAAGTTCATAAAATCACTTTAATGAGTTCATAAGGAACATGTTCCATGTTTGGCGGGTTTTATGCAGAAATGGCATGGTTTAAGGGCATAGGTGGAGAAAACTGCTCATACCATGGCACGCAAGATGCACAGTGAGAAAATTAAAGGACACAAAAAGGAGATATTGTATACGCTTCCAGGTCACACCCCTATTAATCTACTTCTTCCGCAGACCTTACCTCCTAACAAAAACTCAGCTATATAGCCCCAATGATTCAATCATCTCCCAAAAGCCCTGCCTAGAACCTCATGAGGCCTTTGGAGACTGTTATTGATCTAAACCACAAAAGAGCCTATTAAATATAAGCAAATCTCAGGGGTATTTGCATACTGCCATGTATTTGAAAAAGTCTCATGGTTGGTTTTCTATCTCTAATTGTTTATGTACCACCAATTTTTACCTTTCTTCCTAAAAGATTGTAAGTATGCCATCTACTGCCTTAACAATTATTTTTAGTAAAAATGATATTATCATTCAACCATCACCATAATCCTTTTTGACAATTTTATTTTCCCCAAATATTACTATTAATCCTTATCAGTCAAATCTCAATATAATCTCGAGTCACAAGGAATGACTGGAATATGAGTTTGTCATATTTATTTGTGTTTGGAAATTATATTGGTGGTAAGCCTAAGACTACAGAAATTTTGGATGTTTTATAATTTTTAGCTCCTATATTTATGTTTATATCCAGTTTTCAGTTAGTCTTAGTACATGATGTAAGAGTCTAATGAATTTTTGAATAAACATAATCAGTTGCACCAAAGATATTTGTTACAAAGTCTATTCTTTCCCTAAATAATTTGCACCTTTGTTGAAAATCACTTAGATATGAGTTTATTTCCATGTTTTCACTTCTATTGCATTTATCTGTATCTATCTCTATAGCAGTATTATATTTTTTGATTAATGTAAGGTGTATTATATTTTTAAAATGCATTTATTTTTATTAGTGTATATTTGTCATAAATATTGATCACATTCATCATAGGAAATTTGTACCTGTACATAATACATCTTTCTTCTTTTTTTCCTCATTCCCCTCCCCTTCCTTCAATGCTTTTTCCTCTCCCTATTTATACAAGATTTGTTTCCTTTTTTTTTCTTTCATTCTCTTTTGTTTCTTTTTCCCTTCCTTTAAGGCCATAATCTTAAGTGAAATAGTCAGGTTTAAATATTGCAGTGTCTCTTGTGCGATGTAAAAACATGTAACTGGGATAGAGAATGTTAGATTGTAGTGATCAGGGAACCTCGCTGGTGGTAACACATCAATTACATAATCAGCATGCCTTGATGATATCTTGAAGATTATTCCAAGTGAAAGAAGCCCTTGAATCACATTCTCCAGAGGGAACTTGTTTGTGTGTTTGAAGAACAGCAATTGAGTAGATCGTTGGATGCAACTGTAAAGTGAGATGGATTCGGAGCAGGATGTGAGAGTATGTAGGATTTGTAGGTAGTAGAGAGAACTTGAGCTATTCGTGCACAACAATGAAAACCACTAGAACATGAGAGCAAAAGAGATCTATTTTGGCATAATTTTTCAAAAATTGCTTGGAGAGGCAATTAGAACAACAAGATTTAGAAAGACAAAAGAAGAAGCAGGAAGAATAGTCAGGACTACTTTAATAATAGAGAAAGTAAGACCAGGAGCTTGGATGATGTTATTGAAGTCACGATAACGATCCCAGCTGGAGTTTGTGCACATTTTGAAGTGCACATTTAAAGTTTTTTAAATGAAGAATTCAAAGACTAAAAAGAATATTTACATGCAGGGTGTCAGTATATTAAGGGAAAGATAACCATTGTCCATCGTTTCACGTTGCAGGTGGTCTACCTTCACAACAACAATATTTCTGCAGTTGGAACAAATGATTTTTGCCCACCAGGATACAACACCAAAAAGGCTTCTTATTCAGGTGTGAGTCTCTTCAGCAACCCTGTCCAGTACTGGGAGATCCAGCCCTCCACCTTCCGATGTGTCTACGTCCGCTCTGCCATCCAGCTCGGAAACTACAAGTAAATCCAAGAAAGCCCTCATTTTTATAACCTGGCCAAATTCTGTCAATGTCATTGCTAAAAGAAAAACAATAAAGTAAAATAAAAGAAAGAGAGAGAATAAATGCTAGATATTGGAAACTTAACTCTATTGTGGATGTTTTTCCCACATGACTTATTATACATAAAGCTAAATATGCAGTTCAAGTAATTGCCTGCAATAAAAGGAAATATTTGCCTGCCATCTTTAGAATCACTTTTTTAAAATTTTCTGTTAATGTCAGTTGAGCTACTATAGGTATCTTTATTTCACCAAATGTAAAATTTGGAGGAATTATACATATATATATGTCAAAAATTACTAAAGCTTTTTTCTTTTAATTTTTTAGAAAGAACAAAATAAAAACAGTATCATTCTTCTGTGATTCATAGGGCAATTAGTTCCTGTGACGTAAAGTTAAATGCCAAATGCTAGCTCTGTGTTAATCTCCATTATTATTGGTAAAGCCTTATTTGAATATGTGAATTCAATACAGGCTATGTAAAATTTTTTGCTAATGTCTTTATTTTGAAAAAAATAAATTAAAAATGCATTCAAAATTCATACTGTATAAAAGTTTAATTGTAAATATTTTCTAAATTCAACTTTCTGAAAAGAGTTGATATATCTTCAAGTTGTCAGTATTTCTTCTAGCCTTGTTTTTGATATTTGAATATGATTTCTCATATTATCTACATGCAATGTTAGGTTATAAAGTACAAAGCATACTATTTCTGATTAGCTACTAATTCACCAAATAAAATTTATAATTATTATTAGTATAATCAGGCTGTTTGCCTGAGCATTTCTACAATTACTAGCTGTATAAAAACATTAATTGCTTTATGAATTTTAAAAACTTGCATTAGTATTTGGACACATCTGTCAAAACAAACAAGCCTGAGAGTAGATTGATTTAGAGTGTTGAGTAGGCTTTGTATTTAGAAGCAAATCTTTTGAAACAGGGCTTTTTTTTTATACAAAAGTGGATGTTTTATGATTGCAAATCCTAGAAAAATAAATCTAAACATGACAATTTGCCAAACGGTGAGCAAAAATAAACTTTTTCTTTTTATAAATTGATTATCTCAAATATTGTTGTTACAGAGATGGAAACTTGACTGACACAGACAGTCACACTCCTTCTCAAATTCCTAAGGAAAGGTGCATCCCTGCATCTAGCTGTGCCTTGTATCTCCAGATTTTCCTGGTCATGTGGCAGAGTGTCTCAAATCTCTGCCTCCATCTTCACATGACTTTCTTTCTTTCTTTTTTTTTTCCTTCACATGACTTTCTTCTCTCATGTGTCTGTGTCTTCTCTTCTCTGCTCAAAGGACAGTAGCTGTATTGGATAAGGATTTTATTTAATATGAGCCCTCTCTAACTTGATTACATCTGCAAAGACCAATTTTCAAATGAAGTCACAGGTACTGGGGATTACATCTTGAACATCTTTTCAGGGAAATTCAAATCAAATTTTCAAATGAATCACTAACATTCATTTTTCTTTTTTCTTTCTAAACACAGTAATTTTGTTTCAATGTTATTAAAATTTTTATTAGGTTATGTGTGATTTACATAAAAGATCACATTGATTTGAAATGCTACTATGTCATTCTTATCACATGAATCAAACATAAAATGGGTGTCTGCTTTTCCTTTATACATTTTACTGAGTCATTCACATTATCCTTTCAAAAACTTTTTTATTTCTCTCTTTTCCGTAATACTGGGTGAACAAACTCCTTCATTGCAAGGTTTGAGTGGTGCTATTGATATCATCATCTTACCTTCAGGCAAATGAAGAAACACCTAACCCCTCAATTAGCTAAGAACATTTTATTCTGTCATTTCTCATTCGCCCATTGCTCCAGCTTGGCCTGGTCCAAGTCACCCCTACACGTACACAAGACTCTTCACAAGACCTCATTTTCGTGTAGACTCTAACACCCTACAGCATAGGAATGTATAGGTTTTTGAGTTCTTGCAGTGTGATCAAGAAAAGGAAAACAGTAAACTTATTAAAATCACTTACCATTGTAAACATCATTCAAAGTAAAAAACCTTCCATGAATCTTGAAAAAAAGGAAAAGCCATACACCTTCCATGTAAGACACCAGAAAAGGACTGAGTGAGACATCTTTTGAGGATACAATACCCATCAATGTGCTAGGCATTGGGGAGTCAGGAGACTTTCTCCTGAAGACACTTATTACAATAAACTGTGAGCGCCTAGTTGATACTTCTCAGTCATCAACAATAAGCATAGGGACACAAATGAATTTAAAAATACCCTCAAAATATTCAAACAATTCAACCAACCTTTCCTGGTTTGATGGATCTAACAGCATATATTACTTCATTCATTCAGCAAATACTAATGATGTTCATGTTCTCCTGTGTCTCACCCTGCACTAGTGGCTGAGACATAGCAATGAATATTGTCTTGTCCTTATGCAGTACACAGTTAAGAAGCAGGAGACATCCCAGGATAGGTCCCCTAAAGGAAAGAGAAAAGTAAAATAGGACTGAGTAATAAGGAATGAAACAGAGTGGAACTTGATGTTTTAGGTAAAATGGTTGAGGAAGGATTTTCTCATTAGAAGGAACATTTGAGCTGAGACACAGGGATGGAAAGGAGCAAGTTAAGTCTAGAAAAGTTGCACTAAGAGCAGACAGGGAAAGTCTGAGGAAAGTAAAGTAAGCGCGGAGAAACAAGATTTAAATCAGTTCTGAGAAGTAGTGGGGAGTAACTGTGGTAATGCTTCTTAGGCAACTTGAAAGCATAGGTTTTACTTGAGCAAGATGAAAGGTATTGAAGAAATCTTAGAGGAATGGCTGTGCTCCATCTACATAAACCACAGAAAGATGGCAGGGGCCAACTGGGTTATTCAGGCTGCTATTGAAATATGGAAGCAAGAGATGATGGTGACTTTGCCTTGGAATACAGCGGTACTCAGAAGGCATCAGTGCACAGACTTGTTTCGAGTGTAGAAAGAACATGATGGCTGAGCTTTCAGAAGCGGCATGAGAAAGAAAGAATGGAGACAGATGAGTTCAAGAATGTTGGCCTGAGTCAGCAGAAGGATGCTGTAAATCACTACGTGTTAAGTCAGAGAAGACTGAGGATAATAAGATGGAAAATGTAGACATTGAAAGGCTAGTTTTGGGTCTGCTTATTTTGAGATACATATTCTACTTTTGGATAGAGTTATTAAAGAGAACTTAGATGCAGGATGTTGGAGTTTGGGTGCAGGGTTGGGCTATCAGCTGCCAGAATAGTGTTTGTGGATCTTCTTTATCAGTACAGAAATGACTTGACTTTATCCAAATTAAGCAATCATATTGTAGATGTTAGCAACACATTTTACAGGGCCAATTCTGCTGTTTTGCAATGTTCTTGTGGTTTCTAAGATAAATAAACTTAATATATGTTTCCGTCTGGATGCTTTTGTTATGATTGTGTCAGCATTTCCAAAACAGTCCTCTCTTGGATGACACCAAGAAAGAAAAATCTCTTGAGAAACAATTTTACTCTTTTTTAAAACATCTTTTCGTGTGTGTTCTTCTTCTTCTTCTTTTTTTTTTTTTTTGCTATGGGTTTAAAATTGTATAAAAATACTCTAGTTTTTGTTTACCTCAGGAGTTTATATTAGCAAAAGCATTGCTTGGGGCCTGCTTGAATGGGGGTTAATAACTTGCTAGTGGTTTGGTAGTTAAAATAAGCAGCCCTGAGTACCAAAGAAAGCATATTCCTGAAAATGCAGGTAGGTCTCAATGGCACTGAATAAGAACATTTATCAAGAAAACCATGGAAATACATATAAACTGTGCAGCTGTGGCAATTTTACATTGAACCCTCAAGGAATATTTTCAGGCAACTGTTTAATAATTTACATTGATTGTTAGTAGTAACAACTCCATATGATTGCTTGAGCTTGTGTCAATGTAAAAATTTTCTTGAAATAATTTTTTTCCATCTTTTGCAGAAACCTATGCTTGGGGATTATATACCTGTATCACTTCTAGGCCTTTTGGCAAAGATCAAGTAGAATTACATACCTATAATTTTAATACACGCATAGGAGAGAAAATGAAATCTTATTTAATTTGGCAATTTGATCATTTATTCTATTAATTATCACATTTGAGAACTTAGATTATAACTACTCTAGGTTTGGAAAAATATAAAAAAAACATGTATTTTTTTCCCTCTAGTGAGTAACTTATGGAGATATTATTTCAATAAGCTTAAATATCAATAAAATAATATCTAAGATGGTTCAGAAAGGAAATGAAAGTCAAAAATATTACATACCTATTCATTATTAAAAATTATAATGTTAAACAAATTTCCTGTGGCTATTCTGACTTCAGGAAAAACATCTGGAACACTGTAACAAATACCAGGCCACCTACAAATCACAGGATAAAGCTTTTACTGAGATTCAGTAATGATAAACAAAGCTTATGGGACCAGATGCTTCTGGATCCTGTTATTTTTTTACTAAGATTTGTCTTCCTTGCACACCATCTGGATTGATAGTTGGAATTTTAGAAGTTATTCCTTCCCAGCTTCATTGGCTCGCCTTCATAAATATATTAGAGTTGCATTTCCCAAGGTTGAGCACTAATAGAGTCATCGGAGAAAATCGTAATTGTGAGTGGGCCATTGGACTTAACTCAGACTTAAAAGCTGCTGTCATATCCACAGAAACTGCATTTCCTTCAGGTACTGGTGTTTACTTCTAAATTCTTTTCTCTAAAAGAGTGTCTTAGGCTCTCTGACAAACATGAAATCAGGCGATGATGTAAAAAATCCTTTTATGGGCTACTAGTGCACTTTAACATTTGCTTCATTTTAAAACTTATTTTCAACAAAAGCATAAAAATGTAAAACTTGTATTTATTAGTGAAGCACCATGTGGTATTTCAATATACATATAAACTTTATGCAATATTTAAATCAGGTTAAGCATATCTATCTTCTCAGGTATTTATCATATTTCTTTATGGTTAGAAATCATTCAAAATTACTTCTCCTAGCTATTTGGCATGCATGGTACATAATTATTATCTCACATCACCTACTGTACAGTAGCACACCAAAACTTTTTCATCCTATCTAATAATAACTTACTACTCTCTAACTGTACCCATTAATCAGTCTCTCTTTTTCCCTCTAACATCACTATTCTTCCCAGCTTCTACTAAACACTATCATACTCACAATTTAGGTGAGACTAGTTTTTACATTCTGCATTGTGTTGGTTATTTTTCTTTTATTGCTGAGACAAAATACCTGACACCCAAAATTAAGGAAGGAAAGGTTTATTTAGCTCATAGTTTGTGGAGGTTTTGGTCCACAGTCTGCTTGGTTCAAGGCAGGGTGGCTCATAGCAGACGGGCAATAGTTCATGGCAACAGAAAACAGCAAAGGAAACAAGAGCAAAAAGGGAAGAGTGCAAGAGAAGATTCTTTCTGTCCCTTATATTGTATGTAGGCTGCCCACACTCGTACCCATAATCCCAGCATTGGGCCATGAGTCAGTCGGGTTGTAGTCAAGGGTGACAAGGAGAATAATTATATACAGGATGCAGAATCTATAATACTATTTTATGGTGGACATCCAGAGTTAAATACAAGAAAGTACAGGAAATCTGTCCACAACACTAAAGATCTATAAAATTCAGAGAAGTGCCTGGATCCCACAGTAATGACCTGCATGAGTCCAGCTGAAGACATAGAGCCCATGACAATATCCAACTGGAGGTCTAGAGCCCATGACAAGGACTCACGCAAGTCTATTTTATGGATCTGTGTTGGGAAGACCCAAAGGTCAGCAGTGGAAGCTAGAAAATTTATGCCAGCAGGGTGAAGGATCTGTGCCAATAGGTTGAGGGTTCTTCAGTGGAGCCAAGAAGTGACACTCAAGATAAGGACCAACTCTCCCCTGAAAAGTACCACATCCATCCTCAGTGACAATGAGGTCCCGAGCTCCTCTGATGATGAGAACAGTCGAGTACATGTCAGGAAGCCAGTGTGACAAGCTTCTCCTAGAGATTAAACAGCACACAACTTCCCCTCCAGAGCCAGGAAGCAACGCTCAACGTCAGGACCAGAGCCCCTCCAAAGGGAATCACAACCACTCTCAGTGACACGGTCCTGAGCTCCTCCAATGACAATGACTGAATTCATATCAGGGAAGTTAACCATGACAAGCTTCTCCAGGAGAATAAATGGCTCCAAGCAATAACACTTAGGAGAACCCACAATGCCCCACTCTTCCTCTCCACATCTCCTTTCATGCTGGCAACTTTCCTCAGGTGGACCTTCTACACTCGGCACCATGCCAATTTAATTCAGCTGGTGTTGACCACCAGTTTTTAATCCATAACAAATCACAAATTGTAGAAGCCTGCCCCCATGACTGCATGAGGCTTTGGGGGGACATTCAGGCACAAACCATAGCACATGCACATGAGATTATACTGCGTTATCTTCATATTCCTGTTTATTTCCCTGTAACATAATGATCTCCAACAGCATTTATTTATATACACAGAAAGAAATCCTATTCAGTAATAAAAAAGAGTGAAATCCTGTCATTCGTGACAATAAGGATGGAACTGGTCCTTTTCTTGCTCTTGATAATAGCCAACTAATATTAGATTTATATTCATTTTGGAATTGTTCAGTAAGAATAATCACAATAAAAATAGCAATGTTACTTTGCATTGTAGGCAGCAGCTTTTAGCTTACAAGCATATTCACTGATGTAATCTCAGTAAGTTTGAGTTTTAAAGTAACAGTACAATTAGGTTATATTATGAGAAAAAGACAATGATAAATAATTTAAAATGTTTTTGATAAATATGTGAATGTTTACCACAAGACTAGACATCAGCCTTGTCTGCCAGAGGAAAAGGAGTTGAGAAGATGACAGAGTTTGGGAAGAAAAGGTTTTTTGTTTTGTTTATTTATTTATTTATTTATTTTGTTGTTGTTGTTGTCTTTTTACTGACTCTATATTCTTAATAACATCCCTTCTACCTCCATACTCTTTCCCTCTTTGATTTTTCCCTTTGATGCATCCTATCATGCACAGAATGTCATAGCCTTGCTACATGAGTGGTCATAAAGGAGCACCTCTAGCTCAGCCCAGAGGATGGCCACTTTGGGCAAAGTGGCCAGTGCAGGCCCAGGTCTCAGCACCCAGGGAAGATGTATCTGGTGGTCCAAGAATGCTGCACAAGGCCTGTGTGAAAGCCTGAATTGTAGATACAGCATCTTCAGAGGCAATGCGGAACAGCCAATGAGAGGGAATGACCATGCACAAACCAATCTGAGTCAGACTTTGTGTTGGTATCTACAAATCGCGCAATGTTATGCACATCACTTTAGCGTTTTATGCTTACAATGAGAAATAATGATAAAGGTGCTTACCACATAAGCTATTTGGGACAATTATCAGATGTGAGTAAATAAAGAAAGAATTATTTTCTCCTACAATCAAGAAATAGCAAGAATTGTTGCTGTTAGTATTTATGTTAAAGATTGGCGAGCAAGTCCTGGACAATACATTAGAAAGGGAAAGTAAATGAAAATATGACAAGTGGAAAGAAAAATGGGAAACTAAATTCATTAAAAAATGATATAAATGTATGCATTGAAAGTCTCAAAACTACTAAAGAAGTTTGCTATAACTAATAAATGAATTTTATAAGATCATATTATTTACCAGTAGCAAAGAACTGGAAAATAGTATTTAGAAAAAAATTCTTCTTATTTTAGAATTATAAAATTCGTTAAAAACTGATGAATAAATTTAAGTAATGCTTGGCATGGTGGCACACTCTTACAATCCCTGCACTCGGATGGCTGAGGTAGAAAGATCACCATGAGTTCGAGGCCAGCCTGAGCTACAAAGTGAGTTCAAAGTCAACTTGAACTCCATAATGAAATCCTGTATTAAAAAAAAGACCAAAAAAATAATTTAAGTAGAGATATGTAGGCTATATGCATAAAACTATAAAAATTACCCTAATAGAAAGTAAAACCTTAAAATCAGACTATGCATATTATGCTCATCATTTGAAGTCTTAGCAGTGTTGAAATAATTGAGCTGTACATAAATCACCATTCAAATTATAATGCTAATAAATTTTTATGTGAAACTTGGTAAGATGCTTTTCAAGCTTAAATGGAAGCGCAAACAACCTAGTAGAAACAAAGCCTATCTAACAGAAGAAAAATTGAGAACTTACTTTATAAAACTTTCCTTGACTATGTAGTGATATTGGCAAGAAGATAGAGGTCAAAGTCAACTGAACTGAGAGTGATAGTTTAGAAATGAGTTTGAACATATACTATCATATGATTTTCACTGAAAAATAACTAACAACTCAAATTAAGCAGGGAAGAAAATCTTTAAGAGATTGTTCTGGTACAATTAACTAACACGATGGGGTACTCACACTGATCAATACAGGATACTCTGCATAAGATTTAACTCAGAGGGCTGGATATTTAGCTCAGCAGCACAAGCACCTGCCTGGCAACCACGAGGTCATGAGTTGGATCCCTGGTACCAAAAAAAAAAAAAAAAAAAAAAAAAAAAAAAAAAAAAAAAAAGAGGATTTAACTCAGAAGATCATAAATAAAGTTAACTTTAGAAACCAAAAAAAAAAAAATCTAGAAGTCATAAGAGAATGTCTTTCTGAATTTAAAGTAAGTTTGTAAATAACATACAAAACGCATGAAAAATAATTAAGAAGCTCAAGATGCTGATAAAACGCACAGTAAAGGCTGGGGATGTAGCTCAGTGACACAGCACCTGCATGGCAAGCACAAGGCCAAGTTCCCAGTACCAAAGTAAACAAGCAAACAAACAAACAACAAGAAAAATTCCCAACAAAAACCTGGAACAAAAGGTTTCAATTGAGAAGTACTCCATTGGCAGTTAGTCTCAAGACCATGCATGTTACACTCTGGCAGAAGATTTATCTATATTTTTCTGATGTCCTGGGACTGTGTGGGAGACTGAAATTAAAGGCAGTGAACTAACTGATATGGTGGAGGAAATTTCAAGGCAGCTCAATGCTCAAGACTGAAATCTGTGTAGGGTTTGCTGCTTTTAGAGAGATTTACAAGGAGAAACAAGAGCAAAAAGCACACTGAAAATGCACATAAATAAATGACTAGCAAAATTTTGGCAGAGAAGCCAAGTACTTTATATCAAGACAATAGAAGAGATGACTTCAGGGATCTAAGGAATCGGCAAGACCTCACCCTTCCCAGACTAAGAGATGCAAAATGTGGAAAGGCTTTGCTTTGGGTCTCAGGGTACTCTGCTCATGAATTGATTTCCTGGGATTTGTTCTCACAGTTCTTAGCCATCCAGGTACATAAAGGCCTCTCCAGCAATGACCCAAAGCAGCCTCCCAGCTCTTCAAGCTGGTGGAAGACCTTGGCATCATCCATGAGGTGCTAGTTTTATAGGCATGAACTATGCAAGAGTTATGAGGTCAGGTGAGGCTTCCATGAAGACTTCAGGAAACCTGGCTAGCTTAGCAATGTGCCTTTGAGAAAGCTGTGCATAAAACTCTCAATGCGAAGCCAACAGTATAGTGAAGATGCCAGGAAGTTGGAGATGCCAGAACTATGGAAGCTTTGAGAAGAGTTTCAGTCCGTGATTGGAGCCATCCCAAGAGAAAAGTCATGAGGACTCCAGCTGATGATGCCAGAGGGGAGGGGCTGCCTGAGAACGCTGGAGTTCACGTTTCCTTATCATAACTTGCCCAGATAATGTAAATAGAGATACATCCTTACTGGGTTTCAGTCTTGATTTGATTTCATTTCTTTTTATCTGCCTATTTTCTTTTTTGGAATGGAAACATTTACTATGTGCCATTCTGTGTTGGCAGTATTTAACTTTCTTTTTGATTTTTATAGGGGTTCACAGCTAAGAGTTTGGCTGAAATCTCAGAAAAGACTTTGAACTTGGACTTTTCAACACCGCTGGGATTGTTAGAACTTTGGCAACTCTTAGAGATGGTCTAAATACTTTTTTACATAAGGAGATGCACATGAATATTCTGGGACCACAGAGTGCAATGTTATGGGTTAGACAGATACTGTGTTCCAAAGGATTGTTGCACTCATTGGTGGGTTTTTGGAACATGACTGAATTATGGGAATAAAATAACTGACTTGCTGATAGGAGGTGGGTCAGCAGAGGCTGGTCACTGGGGATGTAACCCAGAAGTGTTTATCTCTCTTCCAACTTTTCCTTTCTGTTTCCCAGCCAAGATAATGTGAGAGGCTTTGCTCCCCTGTGCAGCTTCCACTATACCATTCTTGTCTCAGAGCCAGTCAGTCATGTGAGCATTGAGACTTCTGACTGTGCTCAAAATAAACCTTTCCTTCTTTATGTTGTGAGTGTTGGGTATTTTTTTCCAAGCAATGAAAAAGTGACTAAGACAATAGATAAGAGTAATTTTATCTACACGTACACTTGTCGAAAGTCATCAAATGGTATACTTGCATTGTGTTAAGCTTATTATATTACTTGCATATGAAAATAAAAGACCTAGGAGCTGTAAATACTGGATATAAGTTCTGTCCCCAGCAACATGGGCAATATGGCTAGAATGTAAGATGCAGAGAGAGTGACAGCCAGAGGGGAATATCCACGAAGGGAGACACCCAGTGTGAATAATGATAATTAATATTTTTCAGATTTGCTCTTCCATGTTGCATGCCCTTGAAGAGTATGATGACAATTTACCCCTTTCTCTCCATTCCTGACATGGAGGTGTACAGGCCTTCTCCACCATGCACTCCAAACCTACAAGCCGAATTAAACTGTTTTTCTTTTAAGTGTACTTATATCAGGTTTTTGTTATTGTAGAAGAAAGTTGGGTAGCACACATGATTTTCTGAATACCAAAATCCAAATACCATTTGTGTTTTGCAAACTTAAGGAAAGGATCCACATAAGTGTGAGGTAGACTTAATTCTTCCACTAGTATCAGATACTTATTACAAAATACACAGAGGGTTTGTGAGAAAGCTCAGTGTGAGAAGTTCCAGCAACACAGAGGAAGTACTTCTTGAAATTCCATCTCATGTGACTTTTTGAAAACACACAGAGAGAGCAGTTCAAGAAATGCAGACTGAGGAACTCAATCCTGCTGCTTGTATGAATTAAAGGAAAAGCACATTCAAAATGCTGGGAAAAATTAAGGGGAGCTTATTGCACTATATTATAAGATACTTTTTGAGAACCATTTTGAAGTTAAAAACAATTCGATCTTTCTCATCTTCTCACTGAGACAATAAACAGTTTTGATAAAGGTGACAATAGTTTTGAAGAAAAGTAAAGAAAATGAAAATCTCCTGCACTTTTTGATTTACACAATTAAAGCAAATTACTTGCTCAGGCAAAAATTGAAAGTGCATAATCCTGGTTGATTTTTGACTTTTAATATGATTCAGAGGTTTAGACTCTTTAGTTTGTGGCTTCATCTTCTTTGAGGTTCTTGGTAGTTTTTGCATCCAACTAGAAGATAAAAGTATAAAAATTAAAACTGCACCTCACGCAAGCCTAAATCTGGACATTACATAGGTGAGTATTAATCATAACATTTTCCTTTATCAGAGGCAAGGCAAGGAAATGAAATCTCTGAAGCTGCTTTCCAGAGAGAAAAATCTACACAATTAAAGAAGTGGTATAAAGTTTTTGCAGGTTCTTTGCTCTTAGTAGGTACATGTCTTCTATTGTACAGTAAAGCACATTATTAATTAATAATCCACCAGACTCCAAAAAGTGTTCTGCTAACTGAGTTCACACACAGAAAAGGATTGAGCTAGGTCATGGAATAGAATTTTTTCTTGTAAATTTTGGGGAAAAGTTTTACCACTTTTAGATCCTATCAGCAAATACCAAATGAGACTATTTTGTTAGCCAGAGTGAGAAAACAAGAAGCCTACTTAACTACTGTTAATTTCTGGAGCATCAAATTGACACAATTAAGGTTATATACCATGTCCGACCTCTCATCAAGTTGACACTCAAATGAGTTTCCTTAAAGTAGACTTAATCTCTGATAAACACAAGGCTGTAATTCTGTTTAATATGACAGAACCATTCCATGTACAAGCAAAACACAGCAATCCCTTCCCCAAAGTCTCAATGGTCCCAGCATTGCTAAAAAGTCCAAGTCAAAGTGTCCTCTTACTTAAAGTAAACTGCTGGCTCTAAACCCTTGTAAAATTCAAAACCAAGTTCCGTAATCATAAGGTACAATAGCACAGAGAAAACACATCTATTCTAAAAGGGAGGAACAGGGAGATAGGAAAGAATAAGGATAAGCAAGATCAGAGCCCAGTAGGGCAAATACTAAACCCTTTAGTTTCTGATCTAGTATCCCAGGCATAGGGTGATAGCATGTGGGTTCCAGAGGGTTACTTGACCTCACCTATATGACCTTGCTAGCTTCAACCCATGTGGCCTGGCCTCTCTTGATGTTCCCAGAATGTAGCACACATGAGCTCTAGTCCAGTTGCCAATGGTGTCCCCTACTTAACAGAAACTTCCTGAGCGGCCTTTGTTATCCACATTTCTTTTATCACTTTGTTCTTCAGAACTCTGATCAAACCAGAATCAATTATCAGGCTCTCCTCATAATATTCTGTGACTTCTCTAGGCAGTATCTCCAAACCATTTCAAATCATTCTGCAAACCACTTAAAAAAGCTTGCAAATCATATGGTCAGGTATAGTTGAAGTAAAAGACTTCAGTTCTCTGGTTCCAAATGTATGTACTTGATGCTGGGCATGGTGGTGCACACCTGTAATCCCAGCACCCAGGAGGTTGAGGTAGGAGGAGTGTTGTGAGTTCGAGGCCAGCTTGGACTACAACGTGAGCGCAAGGCCTGCCTAAACTACATAGTGTGACCCTGTCTCACAAAACTAGGACTGGGAGTTTGGCTCAGTGGCTTAAGCGCCTGCCTGGCAGGTGCGAGGTTGTGAGTTTCATCCCTGGTGCCCCCCCCTCAAAAAAATAAAAACAAAACCAAATGTATGTACTTGAAAACTTTCCCATCACAGAGACACTATAACTAAGAGTCACAGCGTAAAGGAGTACAAGTTTGATTTGGCCTAAAGTTTAAGGGGCTTCAGTCCTTGGTTGGTTGGTTCCAAGTAAGAAGGATCATGGTGGAAGGTAATAGTAAAACAATGGAAATAGAATAGGGAAACAGTGCAGAGAAGAACGGCAAAGGGATCAGATATGAATCCAAGGTCTCTAACCCAACCAGAAATGCACAGAAGTGTTCCACTGGTTTTCTGGGGGATTCTAAAGTCAAATAAATTGATACAATTTAAATTAGCCTTCACAGAGTTACAATACCGGCATACTTACCATAATCTTCATTGTTTCCTATAAATATCCACAGATATGGGAGTCCTATGCTGCCAATACTTTTGGAAGTGAAAAAAATTATCTTTCAACAAGGCAAGTCCCATTTTGCTATGAATGTCTATAGAGACATCACAGGAAATAGAGAAAAAAGGATGAGCGAGGAGGAAGAAAGGAAGGAAGGAAGAAAAGGAAAGAAGGAAAGAAGGAAGGAAGGAAGAAAGAAAGGAAGGAAGGAAAGAATGGAATTAAAAGGACAAATACAGGACAAAAAAGGAGGGAAAGAGGGAGAAAATTCATCTGTTTAAACAGTTGGGCCATATCAGAAAAACAAATAAAATTCTTTGGTTTTGTTTTGGACTCAGAAAATTGAAGTAGTTGTCAAACAACACATTATTTTTAGCAAGCAACACAGCGAATCACATCAACAGTTACTGGATTCTATGAGTGTTGGTAAGTTAGGCAAATTAGGCAGATATCTAAGGGAATTGTCCTTAGGAATTGTTCAGTGTCCTTTCAGGGAAAATGGAAGTTTAAAGCTAATGAAGTTGGAAAACATTCACCTCAAAGATTACTTTTTGCAAACTGAATCAGGTTTGATCTGAAACTCGTTTATGTTTACCCTAGACATAATATCTGAAAAGTCTCTTTTGGTCATTGGACTGCACGTCTATTGAGAAACAGAATATTTTTGAAGTGAGATAATGACTTCTGTGTAATTAGATTATTTTCTTTAAAATAAATATTGGTATAAAAGCAGAAAATGTCATAATATTTATCATGCTATAAGAAATGTGATGTCTTCATTATAACACATTTTGCTTAGTGTCAAGCTGTCACTTGTGAAAATTAGTCATGTTTTAATAGGCAAGTTTTGGGCTAGGGCTATCATGTAGCAGCACAGCACCTATCTGGCAAGTGCGAGGCTGTAAGTTTGATTCCTGGTACCAGAAAAAAGAAAAACTGGCATGGTTTTCTGAAATTTGTTTGAAATAAATGCTTATTTTTTACAGTAAAAAGCAAAACAAAACAAAAAATGTGATGCCATTTGTGGAATATACAGCTTAAAATTTAGATTATATTTTCTCAAATTTGAATCAGAATATATAATTTTGTTTCATAAAACTACCATAATTGTCAAAGTATCAAAATTAAATTAAGCTTTTTAGGATTTATCTAAAATGTCCACATAAGTTTAAGTGATGAATTTTTACTTTATAGTTGGGGTAGAATAAAATAATAACGTGAGGTAATTAAATCATAATTATAAAAATGGTCCATAAAATGAATCCTGTATGAGTATTTAAGAATTATTTATAGGTAGGTCTCTTAAACAGTTTGGCATCAATTTGTGAATTATCAAGATGAAAATGCTAAAATAAATCTTTAGTTAAAGAAAATAATCATTTTCCTTTAGTTTTCTTTACTGTTAGCTGCATATGTCTATGCAAGTACATAATATTATATAATTTCAAAAATAAATGCTGAATTTTGGTATTGTATATTTGCTGATTTACATGCCCTGAACAGACATTCTGCACTAAAATATTTCACATAATGCATATATAACTTTAATAATTCATATTTCATTGTGTCAATTATTCATATACTTTTCTGTGCTTTTCTCATTTTTAGGATTTTTTGAAATATCTAGATATTGGGATTTCTAGATCACAGGCTATGAACAAATTGTTACATGATTCTAATCAATACTCTAATTGAGAATCTTTCTTAAATTGGCATCATTATAAACTAAAGCCTAAAGATTAAATTTATTATTTCCATAGCTCAAATATTTTAAGTTTTTAACAGGTGCTTTCTATTCTCATTATTATTTTTGTGGTTGTTGCCCACCAACTTCATTGAAATCACAAAGAGTACAAAGACAATGAGACTGGACTTCTGAGAAAAACAAAAGAAAACAACAAATTAGTTAATGAACTAATACTGTCACCTGTGGTCAAGTGCGATGTTCTTCTCATTCACACAAAACTTCAGTGTTAACGGTACACATTAAGTTGGTAACAGGAGACTGATAAATTTGTGAAATTTAGAGCATGGCTACATTTGAAATACCAACTGGTTAAGAAATGCAAGTTTTAAGACAAATGTGATGTAATTTATGTGATATGGCTTGAGCAATATGGAGAAATTCTGATGTTTTCCATGTTCCTCAAAGACAACACATCATTGCTGGACTGTTTCTATTATGGTTTAATAATTAAAAGATTTTTCAGGATGTTCCTCATGAAAATCAGAGGGCTTTGGTATATGAAATATTTTGATCCACCACAGCTAGATTAATCCATGATGTTCATTTATGCATGCATTTATTCAACAATAATTTGAACTCTTATCCTGTGCATAACATAGAGTTAGAACTAAAATACCACAGGGAAGACAACTATAACAAAGACGTGTGGTGCCATTCTGGTGAGGGATAAACTATGCACATATAGAAGAGAAGTAGTCAGGAAGGAAGGTAAGCTGTGGTAGGTACTATATTAAAAACAAAAGAAAAACTGAGCCAGGCAGCCAGGATAGTAAGAGTACAATTGAAGGTGGTGGTAGATGGAGACCAAGAAATGGAAGGAGAGGGATGGAGAAAGAGGAGGGGAAGGAAAAAGATTCACAATGTGTTATGTATCTACATCAACACCCCAGAATAAATATAATCATTATGACCTCCAAATGTGTGCTAATAAACATAAATTGAAAAACAGCAGAATCTGATTTGCAACTGGAAATGGTGGAAAAGTTTACCAAAAATATCAATATAACAAGACACGGGAAAGATGAGTGAGAAAACTATTTTGTAGATGGCAGAACTGACAAGTCATGGAATTTGAAGGCAAAAGTACTATTTCTGAGGCTGGATTTTCAGTGTCTTTCTTACAGCCTCAACTTGCATGCTGTTGAATTTTTATAAAGATCAGATGAAGTAATATATCCCAAATGATTTTCTATTTGTAAATCACTGGATAAAATGCTGATTATCAATACTATCATTTTCAAGGCAAAAAGGTGTTTAGGTCAATCATCATCAAGAAAGAACTGTTTAGGTGTACAGTTGGTTTTTTTGTTTTTGTTTTTTTTTTTTGGTGCTGGGGATCAAACTCACAACCTCACGTCTGCCAGGCAGGCACTTAGGCCACTGAGCTAAATCCCCAGCCCCCAAGAAAGAACTGTTTAAGGAAAAAAAAAATTAAAATAAATTACCTGTGGAGCTCTGCTTTAGCAACAATACCTCTTTAGAGAGCCTGGGTTAAATCTACAGCTGAGTCACAGCTTTCAAATATCAAGCAACTCTGGTCATCTTCCATTACTCATTTGGAAGAATTCATGTGTTGGTGGAAGGTCATGACCTTGCAATTTTGTTAATGTTTTTCATTTTTCTCTCTTTAATGTTTTTATTTCTCTCTTTTTTTCTCCAGTGTTAATTTTTCCTTTCCTGATTTTGAAATAGTTGTAGAAAAAAAAGAGTACTTGAAATTGAAAAAGGTAGGAATAAGGTTCAAATTTAGATACATATTAAGTATATTTAAAGAGTATTTACTTTTCTCATTTAATTCTTTTCCTAAGGACTGTCCTCCAAACATATACTTTAATATTATTTTCCAGGCCATAGTGAATGGATGTAAGAATTATATATAAAGGCTAATAAAGTTGAGGCAGTGAATCTAAAAGTAGTGAGATACCTCTGCCTTTTTACTTTCCTGCTGTGTTCTGTTCCCAGTTGGGTGGAAAGCACACAACTTAACACACATGCATTCACACAACAAGGGCAGGGCAAGAAATAAAAGGAGAAATAAAGGAAAATGAGACTGCAAACGAGACAGGGGAGGAGCAGGATGAGATTAATATGGAACCTGATAATGTCTATGGTCAAAATGTTGATACAGAGCTGGCGGAGTGTTTTGCACAGTTGTGATCCATGATCCAGCACAAGTATTTCTGCACTTAGGTAAGTATTTCTGCACTTAGATATTTCGCTTTTATTTTTTCCAAAATGAGATTGTAATTCAGTTCCAGATTTTGCTAGAACCACTGTTGTGATCACAAAGAAATCCCATGACTCAGGGCCTCCCTCTTCTGGTTGCCCAGTTTAACGTGCAGGATCACTTCAGGGAAGAACAATCCACATACCCACAAGCAAATTTGTTGGTGTACTTTGTAACTTATTCCAAAATCTATTCCCAGAAAGGACATAAAACAGACCAAGAATAAGAGCACTATAATTTTGCTTGCCCTGGTTTCCAAAGGGATACCTATTTAATTCACAATTTTGAAATGAAGCAGCTGAATTGCTCCACTAAAGGTCATAGCTCAGTTCACTATGCTAATCGGATATTAAAATATGAAAATTAAAAATCAAAATCTATAAAATTACAGGAGACAACATTATGAATTAGGAGATACTATGCGATGTGGCTGTAACTGATTTTTTTTTAGGAAGTAATCATCAAACATATTAGAAGATGAAGGCTGAAATAGCAGTTTCCTCCAATGAAATATCTTTGTAAATTTTTATTTAGCTGAACCTATAATTCCACAAAATGTTTTGTAACCGGGCATGGTGGCGCATGTCTGTAATCTCAGCACTCAGGAGGCTGAGGCAGGTTGTAAGTTTGTGACCAGCCTGGGCTACAAAGCCACTAAAACACCAATTAGTAAATTTAAACTTTCTACAGTCCAATTTTGTTGGAACAGAAAATAACAAAAAATTTTTAAAAAAGTTTTTTGTACATCTAAATATAGTACAATAGTCTTTGACCAAAATGAAACAAATAAATGACTTTGCCACTAGCTGTGTCTGAATAATAGGAATATTCTTGAAGACCTAGAATATCTTCATATTATTTCGTAAATTTGCTTTTGTATATTTGTGTGGGCAGATAGGTTGATGTGAGGCAGGATATGGAAAAAGTCATCTCTACTTTCCCTGTGGAATTTTCTGTTTAAGTAACCTTGAATTTTCTCTATTGTACTTACATATTTTTTAATTAAAAAAATAAGATGGAGACAGTCTATCCAAAAGATAACTGAAAATGCACAAAAGTTATAAAGGGGCTCTTTGTTAGTATGTGAGTCAATAAGAAACCAGTGATAAAAAATCTGAGGTCATTAAAAGATCATTTCTGTAGTGCAAATAAGTGGCTTTTTATAAGCCTAAGACTTTCAAACTTCGACCAAGAGAATCTACCATGACAAAAAGAGTAAATACAGAGGAAAAAATAGACTATAACTTACCTAACTCCTTCAGTTGTCTTAGTCACTTTGGATGTGAGTTAAAGTTTGATTCCTAGTCATGCATACTCAATTCGTCTTCAAAGAAATTTCTTGGGGGTTGTAATTTTCAAAGTCGTTTAGATGATTTTGATCAACAACCAACTTTAAAGATTAGTTCCTTACTACAAAATTTGAGGTACTGCCATATTGATAAGAAAAAAACTCAGCTTTTTAAAAATGCAAGTATTTAAATAAATAAAAAAACCTTGCCAAGATTAGTGTAAAGTAATTCATTGAATTACTTATTGGAAACTTTAGATGTACTTCTATTGACATCAGAATAATTCCATTTTTGTTCAAAGGAAGAAATTCATTCTTGGTTTGAATATAACAGGTTTGGTCGAATATACAAATATATATACCAAAGGGAAGCTTAGAAGCATACCAGGGTTTTCAACATGGAAATAATTATCATAAAAACATCTTGTGGTTTATGAATAAGTCAACTACAAGTTGTACTTTAAAATCCCAGAGTCATTTTCTGAAACTCCTTTCTGAAGCTTAAGAAAAATAATATAACCCTGGAAAATATGTATCATTTGAAAGTATATTAACTACTTAATCTTAAATCTCAACTATTTTCTTACAAATATAGTAGAGGAAGGGTACTTGGAATGACAGGCATATAGTAAGTTTCAGACTTCAAACTTTAAACACTGAAATGAGTACTTATACCGTTTTCCCTTTAAAGGTAATTTGTTTTTGATGGAAATTCTTTCATAATGAGTCTACATTGTGTCATTTTTAAAACATCCTATGTTACTTTGGTACTTTAAAAACACCAAAAATATGTAAGTCTTCAAAACTCTGTATGAGGATGTCTCTACTGAACTCTTAGAAAAGTGTTCATTTGTAAACAGATTAAGTTAAAATACTTTTCAAATTACATGTTACTTATACATAATTAAACTTCCAATGCATTTAGCTCCTTGAAATTTGGTGTGTTCTGAGCCATCATAGAGTTCAAATTTTCAGAAAAAGATGTATTTCTGACTGTGAGTATTTCTACAGACCTTCTCTTCATTGAATTTAGCTGTGAAAAGCAATGATTCCCCTAAAGCATAGGCTGCCTCATTCATTTGAACCTTTATAACACTTTCCTTCTGCTGAAGTATCTAGACTTCTCTCCCTCAAGAAACTTGAGCTCATCCTTCATTACTGTTTGTCTTAACCTTCACTTCCCAAGTAAAGCCTTCCATAACCCAGACCCAAGGCATCTACTCTTGTTCTACAGTCTCATACCATCATCTTCACTCTTCTTTAGAGAAAGTTGCCACATGGTGTGACAAGTACATGCTTACATGCATCTTTTTCACACAGATTTGTGCTTCTGAGGTCAAGGACTGTATTCTAGTGCTAAGTATTTATAGATATTCATGTATGGATTGATTAATACATGATTAGGTTTTCATTCAAGAAGCAAATCTGAATTATGAATGATACCTTAAAACACGTTTATAATTTGTTGTTGATTTTAATTTGAGTCCCAAGTTGGGGAATAACACTGTTATGATCACTATTTTTTAAATCAGGGTCAATAATATTTAAAGTTCTTAATGAGGTTAGCTACACAAGTTCAAATGGGATATTTATGTAGTTAACTCATTTCCTGATAATGTCACAATTGTATCAAATCTATTCATGTCTAGTCTCACTTTTCTAATCCAAGCCACTGTCCTACAAAATTTCTTGCCTGTAAAAACGCTGTTGTGTCCCATTTAAACTTCCTGATTTCTCATGCCTTTCTACTGGTTATAAAAAGTGAATATTATGAAAGTACTTAAACAACTTTTGAAATGTATAGGCTATGATGACTTACAGGAAGTAGCCACCATTCCATGGCCTGTCATAATATTCCTGTTCTTCAATGACCAAATTTTTAACATCTGACCCTTCTTGAAAACTCCCCAAACCTCTGCATTCAGCCCTCTCCCTATTTCCTCTCCTTTTCCTATGCACTTGAAATAATACTTTATGGTTGTACAAATATCATGGTTGTGGCACATCTCAATAAACCCATCATAAATTGAAAATATCATAAATCTAAAATACATTTAGATGACTAAGGATACAGCTCAGTGGTAGAACACCTGTATAGTATGCATAAGACCCTGAGCTTAATTATCAGCATGGAAAAAATGCAATTAATTCACTTAGACTATTGTTATATTTTGCATATACTTTGAGTGCCACACTCAAAAGTTCATGTGATAAAGACTTGGTCCCCAAAGTGAAGAGGTGGAGAAGTGGTAAAACCCTTGACAGGCAGGGCCTAGTAGAGGGTCATTAAGTCACTGATGGAGCTGCCAGCAGAAAAGATTAATCTAGCTGTCAAGGGACTATGATTAGTTTCCAAAAGAGTGCATGACTGTAACCTAAGGCCACTCCATGTGCTTGGCCTCTTCTGCATCTAGTTATTTTCTTTTCTGCTTCTCTATTACGTTGTGACCCAGCCATGCAGCCCCTCATCTCAACCTGACAAGATGGATTATTGCCTCTGGACTTTTAGACTCCACAACTGTTCGCTAAGTAAACTGTTTTTAAAAATAAAAACTACTACATCAGGTATTTTGTTACAGGAACAGAAAACTATGTGAGACACTCACTGAACATTATACTGTTGCACAGCGTCTGCTGTATTGTTTCCCTTTATAATTCCATGCTGAATGTGCTGAATATTACTATGGCTTACTGGATGTATATCATTTTCACATCATTATAAAGTGAAAAAGAATCATGTGTTGAACTATTGTAGGTTGGGAAGTTTCAGTATTCACTTTCACTTGGTTTTCATTACTTTATTTCATAGTATTTGTGATAGTTTATGATTTTATTTAGTTTCACATCATTTACAATATTAATATTAGTATAATTACTAAGGCTATGTTTATGAATATCAACATAGGTTTTTGTTTCAGATTACAAATATAAATCAGCAAATGGCTACATGTGCTGAATAATTCAGCACATCACTTTATTAGAGCTTGTTAGCATCCTCCTGATGGAAATAATTAACCCTATCCCACAAATGTGGAAAATTAAGTGTAATGATGTTTACATAAACAGAAAGCAGGGGCCTTCAGAGCACACAGGAGTAAAGGTTCCCGTCTTGAGGAATTTGTGGATCTTACATTATGTGCAATACTCAGGACATGCTTTCATCCAAGTTAGAAATGGAAGACCTCTGTTACATCACAACAACTAACATCTGTTGAATGCTTACTACGTGCAAGAATTCCTCCAAAAATTTTACGTGCATTAACTCATTTAAGCTCTTAAGGAAAGTTTGGTTTAATACATGTGATGATCATCACCATTTTAGAGGTAAGCAACTCCAACTAAATGAAGTTTTACATAGTCCTCTCTTCTCACTGGGTACTTTTTAATATAAATATTTTGAAAATAATATTCTTTCTGTTAACACAGAATGAATTTATAACTGCTATAACACAGTGCTTAAACACACATTTCTTAATTTTAATTTTGAATGTGGTGAGTATTAACAGATGTATTACACAAAAGTCCATGTGGCTCTCAAAATGTGATTATTATTTAACAGTAGGACGTTTCTATAAACACGATTTTTGAGAATTTCTGGTATGCAGAATGTGCCTCTCAGTCAGAGAGGAAAGTAGTAAATGCTCTTACATAGGAACATGGAGGCACAGGGAAGAAACTGGAATGGCAGGAATGTGAGGAGAAATCAAAATGAAAATGGCAGCTAGGCGTGGTGACACACGCCTTTAATCCCAGCACTCAGGAGGCTGAGGCAGGAAGATCAATGTGAGTTGTGAGTTCGAGACCAGCTTGGGCTACAAAGTGAGTTCAAGGCTGTCCTGAAATACATAATGTGTCCCTATCTCAAAAAACAGGGCCGGGGATTTAGCACAGTGGCCTAAGCTCCTGTCTGGCAGGCACAAGGTTGTGAGTTTGATTCTCGGTACAAAAAAAATAAATAATAATAAAAAATAGAAAATGGCACCACGGAGTTCAGCTGAGTAATAGTCCATTGTGGGCACACGGGGAGGTTGGATAAACAGGTTCCATAACATGGATAGAAGTGATGAGTTCTGGTGCTCTGTAGCACAGCTGGATGGCTATAGCTCTCGATAATTTATTATATATTGTCTTGGTTACTTTTCTCTCCTTGCTGGGACAAAATACTAGATGCCAAAAATTAGGGAAGGAAAGGTTTATTTAGCTCACAGTTGTAAGGTTTCAGTCCATGATCAGCTGGCTCCAAGGCAGGGTGGCCTGGCTGAGGAGCAATCATTCATGGCAGCCACAAGCAACAAGAATGGAAGAACAAAAAGAGGAAAAGCAGCCCTCCTTCCCTCCTTCATGTTGTATGCCAGCTCCTTGCCCCTGAGCGGTGCAGCACTCACACTATCAATCCCAGTGCTAGACAACGAACCAATCACAAATGCTAGACTCAGCCCCCTCTAGAAAGGCCCACCCACCGTGAGGCATGAGGCTTTGGGGGGACATTTAAACAAACCACAACATGTACCTTATAAAGATTTGGAAAAAATGAGCTCAAGCATCCAAACATAATGAAGTGATAAGGAGAGGGAAATACTAAATATTTGGAATTTATAATTCTCTGATATACACTGTATGTATATGTAAAAATATCACAAAGTACTTCATTAATATGTGTAATTATTACAAGTTTCCAAAAATGAAATAGAATGAAATTTTGAAAAATGAAATTAAAAAGAAGACTGATACTAACAGACACTATTTAGGAAATAAAAAGATTACAGAAACTTTAAACTGATCATTTCTAATTTTTATTAACAGAGAATGAGACTCACCTATGAATATTCTATTTGACTAATGATATATTTCATATACCAGAAAAGGTAGTGATAATCAGAACAACATTCTGTAAACCATTAGGCAATAACTACAAAAATACAAAATCTTAAAATATATGCACAATTTTCTCCAGAATCTACTCACTTTTGGAGTTTTCCTAAAGCTATGTTTTTCTAGTGCCCACAATATGCCTAATAGATATTATTTGTCATAAGAGCAAAATAATTTAGAAAAATCAAAATTCCTTAAACCACTAAAACACCATTGAAAAAATCATACGTGATTTTTGAAACATCAGTATAATGGCATTGTTTTGCAATTTGAAACATGATGTAAAACTGTATCAGTGTGGCAAAATATGTAAATTAGAACAGAGAGAGACAGAGAGGGAGGATGAACCATGTGTGAATGAATCAGTCACAGAGTCTCAGATGTGTGACTGTGTATCCATCTCAGTGAAAGTATTTAAATGCTGAGATATCACATAGGCTGTCCTGAAAAGGGAAATGAAATTCTAGTGTATATGCAGCCACCTGTCTGAAATTCCTAAAGTAATAAAATCTGATTAGTGATTATTTCTAGGAAATGGGATTGGGCAGACCTTTGGGTAATTAATCACTTCACATTTTATCTTATATCCTTGTATACTCCCTAATGTTTTAGTTTGTTACTGTTACAGTGCTAATGTAATGATGATATAAGTCTCAAATATATGTCCTATAATATATCAAACAAAATGAAGTAATTATAGAATGATTTTCAATGTATACATGTTTATGAACCTAACATTATGTAGAGAAAGGATAATTTTGTGGTTGAAGAAATGCTAATATTGAGAATGAAAATAATATTAGTCAGAAGTAATAAATTAGAAATTAAAATTTATTCTTTTATTGTCTGATTTGAAAACATAAACCACCTATAGAAAATAAAAGTAACTAAGTGTATCTATTGAAATAAACAGAGTAAACTGATCAGGTGCAGCTAATTTTTTTAAATTTTAATTCTTTCATTAGTACATGTTTAGAGTACGCTAATCATAGGCAACTGGTGATTGAATACAACACATTTTAATCCTTTTCTTATGCATCTTTTACTTTCCAACTTCATCCGTCCATCTCTCAATCCTTTTCCAATTTGTACCAGATCTCTCTTTGTTTCCTATTACCCATTCTTAACTACGGTTTTATAGTTTGGATTTTCCATGTAAGAGAAACTATACAACACTTGCTGGCTGCGTCTTGTGTGTCATGTATTTCAATTAAAACTGTGGGCTTAAAGCCATCCATTTGAAATACAATTGTCTCAGAATAAATTCTTCTTCCTTGCAGAGCAGTAATCCATTTTGTAGAAATACTACATCTTCTTTATTCATTCATCATTGATGTGCATGTAGTCAATGTCCAAGATTTAGCTACTGTAAATCATGCTGCTATACATATAGGTAGGCATTTAACATGGTGACATGATGCATTTAACTCTCTAGGGAAGATATCTAAAAGGGATAGAGCTAGATCAGGTGGAATTTCTATTTTTAGCTTGTTGAAGAAACTCCATGCTGGTTTCTGTAGTGGTTGTACTAGTTAGGATTTCCATCAACAATACAGAAAGGTCCATTTGTCCCTGAAACTCTCAGCATTTGTTATTCCTTGATGATAGCTATTCTTTTTGCAGTAAGACAGAATCTCAGTGTTGTTTTAATTTTCATTTCTGTAATGGCTAGTGATGTTGAACATTTCTCATATATTTACTAGCTATTGCTATTTGTTCTTCTGAGATGCATCTATTCATTTTAGTTGCCCATGTTTCAATTGGTTCTTTTATTGTGAAGG